>APFE031576581.1:0-54089 GCA_000404065.3 Pinus taeda
GATGTGGACCAAGGACAACAAGTTTCTCTTGAGCTGTGGGAGATATAGAACATGATCAAGAAGAAAGTCTGAGAGACCAGGAAGTTTAAGCCTGATTGTGCCAAGCCCTGATGGCTTGATTTTGACTGATCTGCAAAGTATACTACTCCATCAACATTGTCAGTGAAATCTTCAAAAAAATCTTTTCTATGAGTCATGTGACAGGTTGCTCCTGAATCAAGCAGCCAATCATTTTTTCAGGAAGCAAGTGAAGTATTAAAAATCTTCATTTACTCCAATGTTACATTGTGCCTCAATATAGTGAGCGGATTTAGGTGCTTTAACTTTTTCTGTATCATCAGTTTTACCTTTCTGTTGGTTTCTTCTCTGCTCAATTTTGTCCCATGGTAGCTTGCATGTAGATGCATCATGTGATCCATTTCTTTTGCAGCGAATACAATGTAAATCTGGCTTTTCTCCTTGAGGATGTCTACCCCCCTGCCTCTGTAGTATCTTCCTCTTCCTCTTCGTCCACCTCTTCCTCTTGTAGACTCTTGAGCAGGATATTTTTCTTTATTAGCGAGGCATACAGTCTCTTCAGAAGATTCAGGGACTGTCTTCTTTCCAAAGGTTTTTTCTCTTTCAGCAAAGTTTTTCACAAGAGAGTCAAAGGTTATATCCTTGAGATTTCCATTTGCTTATAAAGACTCAAGATAATTTGAGTATGTAGGATACAGTGCCTTGAGAAAAGCAATAAGAGATATATCTAGCTCAACTTTAGTGGATTTGATATCATGCACTATAGATTTTATTTCAGATGCAAGAGCAAGAGGGTCATTATTTTGCAGTTCAAGAGTGAAGAGTTTAATCATAAGTTGGACGACTTCAAGTGCAGAATGTGAGTCATAGAGCTCTTTTAGCTTTTGTAAAGCTTCAAAGGCAGTTGAACATGTTGAAATGTGACGACTCACCTCCTTATTTACAGACGCTGCTATTAATGCATACGCTTTGCTGTTCTTGTTTTCCCAGATGGCGAGCTCTTTGTCTGATGTAGGCTTTTCTGGGTCACTGTCTCCTTCTCCGACACACACTCCTTTCCACAGCTCATTGAAAATGAGGGTGTGTTGTACCATCCGGGCCCAGTCAGGATAGTTCTCCTTGCCAGTGAGAACTATTCCTATCATAGAGATGATTGAATGCATTCTGTAAAAGGTTACTTTTGCTGATAAAAAAACTTTTGCTGATATATTAATGCTTCTGATGGTGAAAAAAAATTGCTCTTAAAAAACTTCCGCTGCTTTAAAAAATGATTTTGATATGGAGAAAAATTCTGCTACATATATCACCATATTCAAAATTCTGCTACATGTATCACCGCAAAAAAAATGTTTGAGCGCTTCACTGTAATATATATATTGTTGTCACTGTAATATATATTGTTTACACACTTTTTATCACCATATTCGAAATTCTGCTACATGTATCACCGCAAAAAAAATATTTGAGTGCTTCACTGTAATATATCAACACAGATCTGACTTTGCCTCACCTAGAAATTCAGGCGGATTTGGAGATGTCTTCGAAGATTTGTGGCCCAAATAGATGCGACAAATGCGCGAAGGAATGAATGGAGCATCTGCCCGTTTCGCAATAGCTGTTGGGCACCGCACTAAATAAATGATATTGTAAGCGAAATGGAGCACGATACCGTTTTCTATAACTAAGATATTACAACAACCTTTCAATGCCAAAATCATGCGCTAGGTCACTGGACAGGTAAAGCTTGGAACGCGCAAAATGAAAAAAAATTGAATACCATACGCAGGTTTCAACAAACAACCGTTGGCTCATCATCCGCAATTCTCATCGCAGGTGTTACCATACGCAGGTTCTCATCGCAGGTGTTACCTTCAAAATTCTCATACGTTACCGCAATTCTCATTGCAGGTGTTACCCTCAGAATTCTCATACGTTACCACGTCAGGCATGTCAAACTAAAAAAAACGAAGAGTTTCTCCAACCAGGCAATGCAACGGAACCATGTCAGGCTTCAAAAGAATTTGCAGAGTACATTATGAGCAGCACTGGCGCTACTGTCATCAGCGCAACTCCTCCAACTAAGCCAACGATTATAATCTTCAGAAAAAAAGTCTTCAGGCAACGTGTGTTTCATTCATGTATGCAGCTTTAGGTGTGGGACAGAGGAGCAGAAGGCAGGCAAGAGTTACAAGTTTAAAAATAGAACTTGGGACCTGTGATCTGATACCATGTCAGGCCAGGGTAACTCCATAATGAGCGGGAGAAAAACTGATCTATTATTCATTAGCTAACACACATTTATATACATAAACATGACGAATCAGTTCATCTTCTTGATGACTGTCCAGTTCACCCATGCGTTTTGGATTAGGTGTCAACATAGCTAATCAAAATCAATTTTGGCAAGAAGAATACACAAATAATCCACAAAGAATAAGAGCATTTATTTTTTTATTTATTATTGTTGTTTTGAATCTGAGAAAATATTGGCAAATTTTCCGTAGTGTCCACTATATCATGTCTCATACAATCCATTACATCATGTATAAGATGAAGAATATTTTCATACTATTAATTTTCTACTCTATATAATTTAATCATTCAAATCATTTTCAAACCTAATTTTAATATAGATTAAGCTATCCCATAACGAATCCAATTTATCAAAATATATAAGCGAAACTAATAAATCAATATATAATTTCACACTATCATTTTTATTCTAAATTTATCTTTATAATTAATTTTTAATTTTACAAGCAAAATAAAATATCATCAATAAACGAAAGGAGTCATCTATGGAGGCAGAGGAATTGCCCGGATGGCCAAAAATCGCTGGAATCCGGGCAAAAAAAACATCAAATTTTTTTGTAGATGTAGTGTTTGAATCATGTTTTTGATGGTGGAAATGGATTCAACACCATCAAAAATGTCTATGTAGGGAAAATTTTGAAGATGAAAATTTATCTTAAACTTTAGAAACCTTGGCGAATCCCACTAGTCCATAACATGAAATCTATAAAATGTTTGGAGATATTTTTGTAAAAATATCCAAATTTATAATATTTTTATATTGTCTATATATAATTTTTTGGCGTTTTTTAGGTTAAAATAATTTCATTATATAAAATTTGGGCAAATCATTTTTACAGAAAAATGGAAATTAGCCAATTTTTTTTTGAAAAACTATAAAAAATTAGCCCATGGGTGAATATTAGCCCCTAAAATTTTCCCTACATCTAGGGCACCTAAAATTATGAATTTTGACAGTTTTTACCTAGATTTACAAAAATCTCTGCCAGATCTTTTCAAAATATGGCTAAAATTTTCATAACTTTCAAAGCAAAAAAATATAATTTTTAGACTACAACTAAGCGAAATTATAAACAAAGTAATAATGAACCACTCTTACTTATGAGAGTAGTTATATATTGGTTCCTATAAACCTTTGCTAGTCATTTATTTATATTCCCAAATTAGTATAATTGTTTATGTATTGATTACTATATACCTTTGCTAGCAAATTTATTTATATTCCGAGGCCAGTATGATTATTTTCAACATTCAACATTGAAGCTGGTTTCAGTAATTTAACTGGTTTAGCATATTTTGTTTGAAAAATAAAAAAAAAAATCTTGTGTTATGGTGATATTGGTTCCAATTCAAAATTTTATTAAAAGAATTGGAAAAAAAAACTTGAACCCAAGCAACTTAGAAAACTAATTATCCACCTAATTATTAATTTGAAATATAAATGTTGTTAATCTAAAATAGATCATTATATTAAAAAGAAATTTTTAACTATCCCTAATTAAAAATAATAATGTAAATGGCATTTGTTGTGTAATCTTAAAATAATTGACGTATATGAATTAGGCATTTATTTGCTTTTAGTTTAATTTAGCATGTTAGTCAGTGAAGAAAATTACTCCATTGGCATATGTTGGAGGTTGATAGATTCCAACTTCCAGTGAAAATGAATTTCTAAGTTTCAAAATTGGTTCCCATTTCCTATCAACTTTCAAGTTGCTATTTGATATTAATGGGTTGCCTTATGGAAAATTTTATTGGTTTTTATTTGAGCTTCATTTTCTCAATCTAAGATGTTTTATCTTCTTAATATGTTTAGTTAAAGTAGAGGAGTGAGTCTTACAATGCTTTATATCAGTTATGTTCTCATGAATTCTTTGATTTATAAAACATATCATTTCTCCATTATAAAAGCTCTCACATGAACATGGGACTAAATAAACACCTATCATACTTAAAAATTACACAAAGTCTTTAATTGATCTAAAAAAACCATTAATGATATTCAAAAGTGTAAAGATAAAGGAAACATTGTGCTTTCAATCTTCACAATAACAAAATCAAGAAATAAATAAAATATAATAACCTATAAATATTAGCTTTTACTTAATTAGTTTTCATGATTATTTTGATTCCTTAAATTTTGTATTTTTATTTTTGAGCTTCTAATTTTATGTTTTTAATGGTAAAGACATTGTTTTTGTGTTGTGAATTTCATTGGTTTTTATTTTCACTTTTTTTTTTTCCATTTCGTTAATTTCTAGTTTAATTTTTTAATTTTAATAGATTTTTTTAGTTTTTTTTATGAATTTTATTTGATAAAATATTATTTATTTTCTTTTATTTTTTTGAGTATTTTTTTTCCGGTTTTATGTTTTTAACATTTATTTGAATAAAATGGTATATTTATCTTTTTAAAATTTTATTCGAATAAAATAGTATATTTTTCATTTCATTGTGTCTTATTAGTTACATCTATATTATATTTATTTGATTACTTGAATATACTAACCGATCTCTATCTTGATCATGAACCATGACAAGTGGCAATAAGTGGTTCAAATGTGTCAACCCTAAAAATCATATCTGATTTATCTGAAAAATAATTGTATAATTATTTTTTTATGTAAAGTAATTGATTTGATATCTATCCTAATAAACTTATTTATTAATATTTATAAATAACCTTGTCAAATTTTAGTTATTAATATTTATTCATAATAAAATCCTTAATTGTACTAGGCTACACCCCACCTATAACAAGTTACATATGTACACATCACAATCTTTTGGTGAACCTTTGTTCAAATGTACAATGAATATTCTTTCACTTCAATTATATAAGAACGAGTGAAAAGAGAACAATTGTCTCATAATGAATATGTAACATCCTTAAAATATCAATATAACATTTACCATTTATTAGAATATTTTTATTCTAACTTGATTAATGATTCGTTTAATTTGTTGAAATGTTATAGTTAAATCAAGAAACAATTAGGGTTAGATCAAGAAAAAGTTGGGGTTAACATTTCTTGTTGAAAATGGCAACAAGAAATGCTAAAAATACCATTGTTATAAATAGCATTTCAGGATATACTCCAATTCTGTTGGAAATAGCAACAAATAGAAATGATAAAAATAGCATTGCTATAAATAGCATTTCAGGATACATTCCAATTTTAATTAGTCCCTAAATTAAAATTGAGAATTAAAATTCGAATTTTATCTCAGTGGTTATTTGTAAAATAATTAATTAATTCATCTTGAGTTAATTAATTCGAGAAAATCAAACATGGAGTCTTTGTGAAGACATGCAACAACTATCCCTTGATTGATGAAGTTATCTCTTAATTAAGGAGATAAGGATGAGATGTATTTGAGTTTTAATTAGTTAGCTCAGTTAACTGAGTTAAGTCCAGTTAAATTAGTTCCAATCAATTGGAGGAACTAATTGTGAGTTCAGTCAGTTAATGCATGCATGCATGCAACTAGTGTTCTCCAGATAACTTAATATTCTCTCATAAATAACTCATGCATGTCAGTTTAGAGAAATACCCAGTTGAGATTAAAGGAAAGGGACAGTGTACTATCAGTTGAAAGTTTTTTCCTATAAAGGAAACTCATCCATGTAGAAGGAATTATCTCCTTCAAGATTGCGCAGTTATTTTAGAGGTTAGAGCAGTGTGTGAGGTGAGAATCACACAGGATACAGCTGGAGGACCCAAGAGAAAATGTGCAAGGAAATAGGAGGCTTGGAGGACCGAAGGAAGTCATATGTGTTTTCTATTACGTTTATGAGCAGCAGTGAGGAATTGCACTGACAGCTGCATAACTTGAGAGCTAAAGCTTTGTCTAATCTTGAGATATTTTCACTTGTATGATAATATAGATAACAGGGTTTTTAGCTGAGGCTTTCCCCAAAGTATTCTTCTGTGTTTCATGTGTGATTGATTTCTTCTTCATCTGTTATATGTGTTCTACTTGATCTTGCTCAAAATCGATTAAGCTTCTGCAAGTTTGATTGTAGAAGTAGATTAAGTATTCTTCTTTAGTACATTGCATAATCAGTTTAATATATGGTGAAATTTCTACATGGTATTAGAGAAAAGGTGATCAAAGTAGAGAATAGTATACAAAGAAGGGAGAAGTTTGAAGTTTGAAGTTCTTGATTGTCGGTACAAAATTGATTTCTTATCGCATCTCAAAGTTCACCAATGGCGTTCAATGGCATTAGAATCGAGTATGCCCTGAATGGCAGCTCGAATTACATAGCATGGAAGGATTGCATGGAGGTGGTATTAGAGGACAATGATTTGGAGGACTTCATTGATCAAGAAGTCCCTAAGATAGCAGTAGCTAATGCCTAAGAATTGGCGAAATTGAAGAAATGTGTGGCGAGAGCAAGGAGGATTCTTTTGGAGGGAGTTTGAGACCATATTGTCTCAAGTCTCCATGGGAAGGAGAATAATTTTCAATGTGGAAGACATTGAAGGATCTATATTAGAACAACAACAACTAGAGGAAGCTAGCGCTGAAGGATAAGCTTTGAAAAATCAAGTGTGAAAAGGGCGACATGATCTCTACATATCTGAACAAGCTCACCACCTGCAGGGATGAGCTTGGAAGTGTAGGAATCATGATACCCAATGATGATATGGTGAGTCTTTCTCTCCTTGGTCTTCCTAAGAGCTTGCATAGCTACCAGGACTCAGTGAGTGGAAGACAGAAACTGTCAGATTGGGAATGACTATGGTCAGATCTCATGTAGGAGGAGATCAGGAGGAGCACCAGAGATGGTTCTTCATCTAAGGAGGATGAAGAAGATTTCTTCTTAGCGAGTAAGGCAAGGAAAGGGAAGGAGAAGGATTCTCATCCCAAATTGAGTTCGTCTCATGGAGGGAAGAAGATTGACAAATATAAAGTGAGATGCTTTGATTGTCATGAGGTGGGCCATTATGCAACTAATTTTCCATTGAAGAAATCCAAGAAGGGATCCTCGGAAGGATCTAAAGGTGAGGCATTGGCCTCTTAGCTTGAATTGGATTTTACCCTCATCGCATGCATGGTTTCATCGATGATGGGTTGTGGTTGGTTTCTTGATAGTGGAGCCTCATTCCACATGATCGGCGATAAGAGTTTGTTAAGTACCTTTGAGGAGAAAGACCTCAAGATACTCATAGAGATCGGTGACAATGAAAGGTACCATGTTTCAGGTGAAGGTACGGTTGCTTTTCAGAGGGAGTGATGATGGAGGACAAAGGCTATGACGTAGTTTTCAGTAAGGGAAAGGTTTTCCTTAGATACATCACCATAAGACAAGTGAAGCAAATCTGTTCATGAGTCAAGAACCTGTATGCTCTTGAGGTTCAAGATGCATGCGAATCCTTGAGGAGCAAAGGAAACTGTTGGAGACTTGGTGGTTGAGAGGGAGAGTACATTACCTCTCAACATATAACACTAGAAGAAGTCTTAGACAATTGTGGAGGAGCCACAATTGGTGAAGCAACGTTAGGAGGTTGTGGAGTATCCACCACTCGAGAAGCCGAGAGGAGACTGAGTGGAGGCATCCACTCATGCAAAGACCTCCAGTAGGGGGAAATTTCAAGCCAAGTGGGCATAAGGATCACATGCATCCATACCTCTAGGTGTGAGGTGGAGTGATGTGAGGTGATAGTCCCAAAAAGGTTAAAATAGGGGTAGGATCCTTGAGGTACCCAGCCTCTTTGATTAGACCTTGGTACGGGAGCCCCGACGAGTGGTAACAAGACTGGTGAAGTGGGTAGAGAGAAATGTAGATGGAGCAGCAAAGGAAGCTTCAGCATCAGAGGCTGTTTCTAGCCCAATAGGGAGGTCAGTTGGGAGATAAGTTACTTACTTCTTAGTAACTGAGTTGCAGTGCAGCAGTGGGCAGGATGATGCAACATGATGAGAGGAGGTGAAGTGTAGATGCGGTGCTAGGAAATAGGACCAACAACAACACAGATGCAACAAGACGAATTAGTGTGATTGACGCAGTCAAAGATGAAAGTGATAGAGGCTAGACCAGTCAGATGTTGAACAGCATAGAGATGTAGAGTTTTCGGTCGACAGAGGCAATAGTAGTCAGAGACATTGATGACAGAGCAATCATTTTGATTCATGTTGGATATTTTTGTGTTCCTAGACTTGTTGGAGCAACAAAACTTGAGAGAAGTGTTGCATGCAGAACATTCAAAATTTTCAAGATCGGGTTCTAGTTGAATGCCTTTCTTCTTAAGAGGGAGTGTTGAAAATAGCAACAAGAAATGCTAAATATAGCATTGCTATAAATAGAAATTTAGGATATACTCCAACTCTCTTGGAAATAGCAAAAAATAGAAATGCTACAAATAGCATTTCAGGATACATTCCAATCTTAATTAGTCCCTAAATTAAAATTGATAATTAAAATTTGAATTTGATCTCAATAGTTGTTTGTAAAATCTTTAATTAATTCATAATGAGTTAATTAGTTGGAGAAAATCAAACATAAAGTCTTTGTGAAGACATGCAACAATTATCCCTTTGATTGAGGAAGTTATCACTTAATTAAGGAAATAATGATGAGTTGCATTTGAACTGTAATTAGTTAGCTTAGTTAACTGAGTTAAGTCTAGTTAAATTAGTTCCAAACAGTTGGAAGAACTAATTGTGAGTTTAATCTGTTAATGCATGCAGGCATGCAACTAGTGTTCTCCAAATAACTGAATATTCTCTCATAAATAACTCATGCATGCTAGTTTAGAGAAAGACCCAGTTGAGATTAAAGGAGGGCATAGTGTACTATCAGTTGGAGGATATTTCCTATAAAGGAAACTCATCCATGTAGAAGGAATTATCTCCTTCAGGATTGCGCAGTTATTTTAGAGGTCAGAGCAGTGTATGAGGCGAGAATCACACAGGATACAGATAGAGGACCCAGGAGAAACTGCGTAAGGAAATAGGATGCTTATGGGACTGAAGGAAGGCATATGTGTTGTGTCACTACTACACCAAGGGCACTTTTGAGACGTTTTTTTGAGACAAAAAAAAACTTTTGTCTCAAAAACTCATTTTTTATTTTAGTTATTTTACATTAAAAATTAATATCATTTTATTTGTCTTAAATATAAACTTTAATACAAAAATAGGTTGAGGCAAAAAAATTTTAAGACAAAACTTTATATTTAAGACAAAAATAGTTTACGACAAAAATATTTTAAGACAAAAGTAGTTTGAGAAAAAAATATTTTAAGACAAAACTTTATATTTAAGACAAAAATAATTTAAGACGAAAATTTTTTGAGACAAAACTTTATATTTAAGACAAAAGTAGTTTGAGACAAAAATTTAGAGACAAAATTTTATATTTAAGACAAAAATAGTTTAAGACAAAATTATTTTAAGACAAAAACAGTTTAAGACAAAATTATTTTAAGACAAAAACAATTTAAGACCAAATTATTTTAAGACAAAACTTTATATTTAAGACAAAAGCATTTTGAGGCAAAAATATTTTAATACAAAACTTTATATTTAATACAATGAACACTTTAGATCAAACCTATGTTTAATACAATATTTCACTTTGAATCAAAATGGAGAGCGGAGCGCTTAGGGTTTGACGCTGCTCTGCAACTGGCAAACCTTCATAGACTGTGTCATTCTACCATTAACCTTCAGCCATAAGGTAGCTACAACACAATAAGGAACAAATATCGAGCAATGGAACCCCCTCACGGGGAGGGCATGATGCCTCCCCTCGCTGATACGGAAAATGGTCTGCGACAAACTGAAAATGTGAGGATGGACCATCTAGAAGATACAACAACAGAGAATGAAAATACTCCAATGAATAACAACACAAATGAAGAACCACGAGTGATGTCAAACACCTGCAAGTCGGTAGCAGTTGGCAGACCCAAAATCGAGCTCCCAAGTCAGCGCATCAACACTCAGATCAAGTTTATGAGGGATCATTATTTGATAGGAAAGTTCATAGGCCTTTGGCCAATGGAGAAAGCTTTGCACGGCTAGATCACAGCCAAATGGAAGCCAAAAGGCCACATAACACTGCAGTTAGGGCCTAAGGGATTTTTTACTGCCATTTTCAATTGTCTGGAGGACCGAAACAAGGTATTCGATGAAGGACCATATTTCTTCAACGCAAAAAGGCTATACCTAAGAGGATGGATTGAGCGCTTTAACCCAGAAAAAGAAGATCTGAGTTGGGCCCCGATGTGGTTGTGCCTTTATTCTCTCCCTCCGGAGTATTGGGACGAAGACTCTTTGCGAGACATTAGGAATGGTTTAGGAAAATTCATCAAAGTGGCAGAGGAGACAAAGCTGAAGCGATACACCTCCTATGCGCGGATCTGTGTATACATGCACCTCAGAAAATCTCTCCCGGATGCGGTAAGCCTCTACCATGATGATTATGAATCATTAGAAACAATAGATTACAAGCACGTACCATTCCACTGTTGAAAATGCCACGCCCTGGGCCATTTATTCCGAGACTGTCCCTCCAATATGAAATCCACGACCACCCCTTCAATGGAAAAATCTGACTTAGATGGGTTCACAAAAGTTCCAAATCACAGAAAGACCCATAAAAAGCCCTCTAACTCAGTCAAAAAACCTATCACTAGCACCTCCTTGCCTTTAACAAGCAATAGCTTTGAAATCCTGCTCCAGCGAGAGGTTCATATTTTAGATAATCAGAAACAACCTGAAGCCATTCCTAAGACTTCCACCCATTCTTCTCCATCAAGCTCAAAGAAAGCCCTCACTTCTAAGCAACCCGCGGACACCAAAACTCCCTCTCTCAGTAACATACAGAAAAGGACTGCTCAAGGTATGGAGGTAGATAGCACTCAGATGAAACTCACAATTGTAGATGATACAGAGGCAGAGCAGGAAACAATACAGCACATGGAAGAGGAACTGGAGAGCTTCAACATTGGAGATCTAGATATACTGGGACTTGAACAGGCTTGTATGAAAAAGGAACATGACAAAATTCCTGAGTGACGACTAGAGAACTTAGAAGTAATTCTCTCAAGAGCATAGAAGCAAAGATCATTAGGCGTCCAAACTGGAAGTCAGTGCGATGAAAGAAATATCTTCAAAGACAATAAGAAACAAGGATGGAAAACCAATCTTCAGAGAACCATCAACATATGGGAGATGCTGGTGGAATCTGGAAGATACTCCAAGCTCACCAAATACTATAATCCCCTTCCCAATCATGAATCATGAAGCTCATCTCATGGAACATCAAAGGGCTCAACAGCCCAGGGAAGGGACGATTAGTAAGGAACATGCTACAACAGGAAAAGCCTCAAATTCTCTTCTTGCAGGAGACCGAGTGTAATTCCACAACGTTGGATCAAATCCTTTCCAAAGCATGGCCAGGAAGCAAATAAGTGGAGGTGGAAGCCACGAGAGCCTCAAGAGGACTAGCCATCATTTGGGATGATAGAGCTATAACACTTACCAACATACATGCCAGTAAGCACTTTATTCAGGCCAAGTTTCATTTAACAGGGACAAATTTTCATGGACACTTAACTAATGTCTACTTCCCCTGGGAGGCAACAAACAAAGTAGACACATTGAACACCCTAACTTAGATTGACTCAGAAAGATCCCACCCACTTTGGATCAGGAGGGGACTTCAACATGATTATAAGATTGGAGGAAAAAGAGGAGGACGGATCAAGCTGGACTGTGAAAGCACGCACTTCAAAAACTACATTCATAACAACAGGCTTATAGATATGGAATTAAAACAATAGTGTTTATACTTGGAACAACAAGCATGCAGATGCCCACCAAATTGCATCTCGGTTAGACAGATTCCTGATCTCTGATAATGCAATACATCTTGGTGGGGATCTCTTGGCCTCTATATTGCCACTCTCTGGCTCGGACCATTGGCCTATTAGGCTTCACTAGCAAAGACCGAGAGACAATGTTCACAGGCCCTTTTGCTTTGAAGCCTTTTGGCTGAATCACCCCGATTTTCATAACCTGATAACAAAGACATGGAGAATTTCACACCACCAAAAGGCGCAAAAATGTACAAGCTCCAACAAAAGCTAAAACATATCAAGGAAAAAATAAAATAGCGGAATCGCTTTACCTTTAGCAATATATTTCAGGCGCAAAACACTCTTGAATAAGAAATGCAAAAATTACAACAGAGAATCATAGTTGCAGGAAGATCCGAAACCATAGCAGAACAGGAACATCAACTACAAACACAGATCTTAGAAAGAGCAAGACAGGCAGAGATTCTTTGGAGACAAAAATAGAGGATCCGATGGCTTAAAGACGGCAAACGCAATACAAAGTTCTTCCACCATACCACTATCCAGTGGAGAATGCACAACAACATTACTCTCCTCCAAAATCGACAAGGGGAACATCTAGAGAAGCATGAAGATATAGAACAGGAACTCCTCACCCACTTTCAGAGTGTGCATCAGCAAACAGAGACTGATCGGCTGCCAGCTATAGAGAAGATCATCAATATTATTCCTAAGATCGTAACTGAGGAACACAATCAAATACTCCTCAGGCCTATTTCTTTACAGGAAGTGGAGACAGCTATGCGATAGCTCAATGTTGGGAAAGCACCCGGACCAGACGGCTCCACTTCAGACTTCTTTCACAACTTCTGGGATCTAATCAAGGAGGAAGTCTGGCAAGTAGTTGAGGAGTCCAGAGTTAACAGATGGATGCTTCCATCCTTGAATGCCACCTTCATCGCCCTTATCCCTAAGGAGGAGAACAGCCAGACTCCAGACAAATTCCGAGCTATTGCACTATGCAATGTATTGTATAAAATTGTCTCCAAAGTGATCGCCACATGCATCAAGACCCTGCTTCCTCTTCTTATATCACCAAAGAAATCAAGTTATGTGGAAGGAAGGCAGATCACTGATGGCATAATTCTCACTCATGAAATCATTCACTCCCTAAAGCAAACCAAAAAGACAGGCATGCTCCTAAAATCGACCTCTCAAAATCTTTCGATACTTTAAGCTAGAAATATATTCAAAAAATACTACTAGCCTTTGGCTTTACCCCCCCTTGGGTAAGATGGATTATGAGTCTCAGCACTTCTACCTTTTTCTCAATTATTTTCAACGGGACCCCCTTCCACTGGTTTAGAGGTATTCGACAAGGGGACCCTCTCTCACCCTTTCTATTTGTTATTATGGCGGAAGGTCTTGGACGTTACATCAAAGATGCTCTTCAAAACCAGCAATTACGTGGCCTTTCTTTCTAGAATACCCCTAATTTCACCCACCAGCAATTTGTGGATGACAATATGTTATTTGGTGATCCTTCGGTCCATGAAGCCCGTAAGCTAAAATCAACTTTATTTGACTTTTCGGATGCCTCTGGTGCCTGCATTAACAAATCAAAATCTCAAGTCTTCTTTTTTCACACACCTCTCATCATTCAAGCCTCCATAGCTAGAATTTTTGGCTTCTTGATTGCATCTCTACACTCCAAATACCTAGGAGCTCCAATGACAGCCTCTGCCTTAAAGCACTCATCCTAGAAAATTCTCCTAGAAAAACTAGAAGCCTGTATCTCTTCATGGACCTTTAGAGCTCTCAATATGGCGAGTTGCCTAGTTCTAATCAAGGCAGTGCTACAATCTATGCCGCTCTACCTCTTCACGGTCTTGGCAGCACCCAAATGGGTTCTTAAAGCAATAAAAAATCTTCAATGGGATTTTTCATAGGGGAATACGAAACAAAAAAGAAAATGGGCTCTGGTAAAGTGGGAAACAGTTTGTCACCTAAAATCCTCTGGAGGCACTGGATTACGGGATCCTCTGCATAGCAACGAGGTCATGGGAGCGTGCATCTGGTGGAGATGGCTCTCGAACCCATATACTCCTTGGGAAATCCTCTAGACAGCTAAGTATGCTCATAATAGACCAGTGGATGATTTAATTCGGCTCAAAGAAGTTGGCACAGGCTCTCTAATTTGGAATGCTGCCAAACAACATAAAGATCTAATCCAACAACACAGTTTTTGGGAAATCAGGAATGGAGATAATGCGAGGTTTTGGGAGGACTCCTGGTAGCAAAGACAAAAATTGAAGGACCTACTCACCCCCCACCAGCTTCAAGATTGGGTAGAGCAACCGATGATCAAAGTAAATCAACTTTGGGAGGAAGTTCACAACCAAGGTTATAGGCAATGGTTATGCTCGAACCTCATTCTTGGGTAAGCCACGCAATCCATCAAAGATAGCCTAGATACAGAACTGTCAAACATGAAAATTCACCAATCAGATAAGAAAGTCATCATCAGATGGGGTTATGAAAAAAGCGGTAACTTCACTTCCCAAGAAGCATATCAAATAATACTAGGGGACCATATTGTCAAGGATAACTTCTGGCACAAAGTTTGGGAACCACCAATTTGGCCAAAAATCTCCACCTTTCTCTGGTTGCTATGCCAAAATAGAATCCTTACTTGGGATAATCTAAGGAAACAGAGTTTTCACAGACCTTCCATCTGCCCAAATTGTAAACAGGCAGAAGAAACTAAGGAACATCTCCTAAACTCATTTCTTTTAGCAACCCGACTTTGGGAGAAGGTTAGCTTCAGATGTCAAAGATATGGACGAAATAAGGAGAATTCAACCAACACTATTCGTTCTTGGGCACCTCACCCTTATAAAAAGAAAAATCTTAAACGCCTTATGGAAGTTAATACTAGGTTTCCTCATGTGGACAATCTGGAAAGAGAGAAATAGTCACATCTTCAAACACAGAAATAGTCACATCTTCAAAGACCATTCCTCTCCCATAGAAGTTCTATGGATCAATATATGTCAAATGGAAATCCAGGTAAAGCAGGATTTGGGGGAATATTTAGAAATCACAAGGGAAATATTCTCCAAACATTCATGGGGTCAATAGGTTGGGATACAAACAAATTAGCTGAATTAGAAGGAATTTGGCAAGGACTTCTCCTGGCTCAGAACAATAGATTCTTCCCACTCGTATTGAAGGGGACTCTCAGATCTTAATTAACATGATCAACCAAATCTTACAGGGAACTCCAGCACATAAAGTGGGTAGCAGTTGGAGATTTACGTAAAGGCTAGAACAGATTGAACATTGGCTACTCATTCATAGAGCAGCTACCATCATTAACACTCGTCGGAATGGTAACAAAGTAGCAGACCTCCTAGCAAACATTGGCGTTGAAAGTGGTAAGACATTTCATGTAGGAGCTCTTAGCACTATAGCCAATACTCATAAATTGCAGGATTTCAATGATCTAGTTTAAAAGGAAAGGGAAAACGCAGAGGAAACACACCTTGATGCGAGTGTCAACAACGACATTTAAATGACAAGACGGACCGCCAGCGGGTTGGGAAGCCATCTCGCTAAGTGCTTCATCCTGAGAGCTCACCGCAGATGGATTAAAAACACCTTACAGGTGACATTTATTGACTCTAAAAGATGTGACGAGCTCACCTCCTTCAACACCATGGCCCCTGCAAACCATTTTGTTACTCCTCCCCTTCTCCATGGCGTTTGTCCTCTGCAAGCGACTGAACCATGTTTCAGAACTGCTACAGGTAGTCGTTTTTGAATTCTCCTGTCAGGATTTTCGTAATGGTTTTCATTTTTCGCATTCCTGTCATTGTCTTCTTGATTGTGGTTCACCCACCCCTGCTCCCACTCATCATCGCCTTCATTCCAATTCTTCCCCTTTCAATTCAGCCATGGCTTACCTCAGGGACTACATGCGCTCAAGGAAGAGTCTGCGACGCAAGCTACTCTGTCCAGTCATGGGAACAAGCAGAACAGGGAAGAGACAGGTAGTCATGGGATCAACAACAAGCAACAAGGTGAAAGCAGTAAGGCTCTGCATGACAAAGATAGAGATGGGGATGCTGGTAAGCAATAGATGGATGTTGAAGGCACTATAGATTCTCCAACTGTTCAAGGTCGCAGTGCATCAGAAGAGGATGACGATTGGTATCAGTTTTCCTACCAGATTCAGGAAGATCCAGCTCCGCAGGAACCACTAGCCTAACACGTGGCCTCATGCAAAGGTCTCCGGCTCCCAGGTGGATTCATCTCACTTTTTTTGGTTTTTGGTCTCTCGTAAAGGTGTCTGGCTTCTAGGCGGATATGTTTCTATGATTCATGGTTTTGTGGTCTGAATGTGTTCTGTCTTCATGCCAAGTGTCTTGAATTCTCTGGTTGACTCTCTGCTAGGTGGAAATGGCATATTGTTACTTGGTTATGTCCCTATCTATTTGGTTCAGGATTGCATTCCTCTTTGTTCATTTTGGAAAACCAAGGTCTACTTTGAAATAGTTATTCTCGTTCAATGGTTGGTTTCCCCCATGGGCAGTCTTCAAAGCTTCTTGGACTGGTTTCCCCTTTGTTGGGGTAGTCGAATACTAACAGTTGCATTTTGTGATGATGACTGATGCTTAACATCTCTGAGATCAGGTTTCTCTGTAAATTTTTTTGTATTATATTAATAGATCAGTAATACGTAGAAAAAAAACTATGTTTAATACAATTAACAATTAAGACATAGACATATCAATTTAAGATGATATTATCTAATTACAACTGAAAAATTGACTGTGACAGTGCACCCTAAGTCGGCCAACTTGTAGATAGCTATTGTCTTGTGCCTATATCGAGGTTTTTATTTTACTTTCCATTTATGTTATTTTATATAAAGACAACGATTTGTTGGGCTCTTTGTTTTGTGGGGGTAGTCGACTAAGAAGAACGCGACAAGTTTTACTGATAAGATTTATCGGACATCAATTCGTGTTTTGTCCCATTCATATATGTTGATACGATTAGAGACAACTTGTCTATTGTTGCATTTGGCACTACTACATGGAGGGGGACTTAAAGACAACTTTTTAAGAGAAAATAAATATTTTGTCTTCAAAATTTCAATATGAAGTGATAGTAAAAAAAGGTAAAGGTAAAGGATTAGGGGTTTGTCTACTGGCATTCACTGAGTGGTTGGTTTACCATGGTTGTGAAGTGATATTCAACAAAGGAAAAGCATTCCTGAGACACATAGCCATGGGGAAGGTGAAGCAGATCCGGGTTCGTGTGAAGAACCTGTATAAGCTAGATGTGGAAGAATGTGCTACATTAAGGACTAAGGCTGAGAAAGTGAAGGTCACGATGTCGATGAACTTTGGCACAAAATATTTGGTCATTTGTATCATGGTACCTCGAATATTATAAAACAAATAACCAGTCGCCTCTCTAAAGGAGCACATAAGCAATAGGATATATGCAAAGGATGTACATTACAAAAGTACATAAAATCCACATTCCATGATCAGGACAACAAAGCACATGCAGTCCTAGAAAGGATCCACTATGATGTTTATGGACCTTTCTTGACAACCTACACTATCAGACAAAAATATTTTGTCACTTTTATTGATGACTTCCCATGGAAGTGTTGGATCTTCTTCACGTGGAATAAAGATGAGACATTCTCTGAGTTTGTAGAATTCAAGACACTCGTTGAAAACGAAGGTAGCAAGAAGGTGAAGGCTCTGTTGTAGAGGCTGCAACACCCTCCAAAATTTTGGCATGCACTTAAATTTCAGAGCCTACTATGGATATTGTGATCAATCGTTCCTTAGTCACTTATTGGTAAGTTGATGATCTCAGGCTCCCCTTTTCGATCTTAAGAGTCGTTTATGCTTTTATATTTACATAGAATGTGTCATCTTTGGGCATGGGGGTAATCGCTTGTCATGCAAAGGGAGGTTTGTTTTGCTTCAAGGGGAAATATTTATGAGAATGATACATGTTTAACACTCATTTCACACACTCTTACAAAAGTGTCGCCTTTATCCTCTCGAAGTCTATAATCGAAGCCGCACTTGCCGTAAGCTGCCACAAAGGTTGTTGCATTAAGTGAAGTATGTGTTATATGTTCTAGATGGTCTATGTTGTATCGATAAGTTTTCAAGTGTGTGATCGTAGTGAAGTTTTATCACTATTCACATAAGTTCCACTGATCCCACACTTAGCTAAATTTCGGAGTTTCCTTAGCAACCTAACCTCATCCAACTTTCATGAACTACATACTTCACATATGTAACCCTCAAGCTTTTTCATTGCTTGTTCAAACCATGCAATGTGCAGAAATCTGAACCTCCCTTACCATTCAAAAATGTGCAGTGGTTTCCTCCAGTGTCCTTCCCTCAGCCGAAACCCACTGTCTCCAAAACCTGTGCAGTTTTGTCCCTTGACTACCTAGTCTGCCTTGCATCCTGAAATTGCATAGATGTATCCTCCTAGGACCTCGTCCCAAGTAGTGCATTACATCCTAAAACTGTGTAAATGTGTCCTCCCAAGGCCTCATCCCGCAACAGTCACTACCCATTGAAACTACACAATTATGTCTCTCACAAGCCACGAAGAAAGATGACATGATAGATGACTCTCAAGGAGCTGAGGAGAAAAATAAGCAGACCAAGAAACCCAAGGTATGATATAATATTACGACTGCATGAAGACTCCATCTGATGCATAACCCTTTGGAGGCTAGGTATGGAAAACAAAGCACGTCTTTTGAAATACACCTCTTAATGTAGTTTAAAAGTTTTCTTATCATTGTCGTATCATTCCGTCTTCAATGAAATTCATGGTTGCAAGAACTGAAAGTCATTCCATGTGTTTGATCTATGTATCTTTCTCCCTTTCACTTGTTTATTACATAGCTTAGAAGATGAAGAGTATTACCACTTGTTTATTTAAGCTACTGAGGTTGTGACCAACATGATCTTATGACTAACCAGGCATGATGCAAGGCATCCGAATGGGATGAAAGATGTTTGATGATATGTATATAGTTAGTACACTCCTCTGCATTACTCCTTTGCATTAATCCTTGCTTTGTATCTTGCATGTACCCTCACCGCTTGTCAGATTTGGCTACATGCTGCCAATAGTCTCTTAGATCTTTCCTGACAAAGCAGGTGAAGGAATTTCCTTCAACCTAATTTCTGCGAGGCTCTTCATAGAAATTATAGAGCTAAGAGAAGGAGATGTGGAATCTCACTATCAAACTCTTGAAAATACTTTTCATGTTCGAATATATCCAAACAATTAAGCTACCACTCAACAACATTGTCAATCTTGGAAGACTCAAGAAAGATCACATCTCTAGATATTATAAAATTCTTATTCACTTCATCATAGAGATGGTATGCTTTGGAGGCATGAGTACCAAAAGAAGATACATTTGTTACTCCTTGCACTGAGTTTTTTAACCTATTCCTTAGGTATGGAGGCATAATACGAGGAACCAAAAAACCTAAGATGCCTCACCAAAGGAATGTGGCCATACCACATTTCATAGGGTCTTGAATCTAATAGCAAGAGTTGGACACCTATTATTTATATACACAACACATAGAACCACATCAGCCCAAAACCTTATGAACTTAACATGTGAACTATGCCAAGTTCATAGTGAAAGTAATACATTCCAATGAACTATGTTTTGAAAAATGCAGCAAGAAATTCTCAATTTGATTTTTCCTTGATTAAATTGAAAAAATTCAAATTTCCACATCAACAAACAACTTGGATGATGTTAACTTGTGTGACATGGCTTATGTCACCTAGTTTACTCAATAAATTCAAGTTGGAGGAGTTAGAGTTCAGCTCTGCATATGCGATTGCTAACTTGTGGCAATAAAGGTCAATTATCTCAGGTTGTTGTCAGTTAAACTAGTTCTAACTTTTGGAAGAACTAGTGGAAGGTCATTTAAGCAGTGGGACTTCAGTCAAACTTGGTGATCATCTAGTTAACTAATCAATCAACCCAAAATAGTTGGGGCATGAAGAGGAGTGAAGTCCCCTAAAATTGGTGGATATTCGAAGGTAGTTTTAATTTCTTGTAGCTCACACAGTTGCAAGAACTTGCTATAACCATAGTGGAGGAGGTAGCTTGATTAGGAGATTCTTGTGAAATTAGAGAGTGAATGATTGTTGGTAGCATTAATAGCCTACCAGCAATTTGTTTTTCACCACACTTTCAATGTTTTGGGCATGGTTTTTGAGGGTTGATATCTTTTTTATTATGATTTTTGGTCATGCACATCCTCACTAAGTATCTTGGGAGGTCTGTAATAGTTCTTTACATGCACATCCTCACTAAATATCTTTTGGGATGTCTGTATTAGGTCCTTGTAAATTTCTGTTTTCCAAGGCTTAACTACTTATGAGCTTAGGTGCTCACAACAATTCGACAGTTTATGGCACTTCCCAAATCACCATTCCTGAAAGGATCCAACAAAACGACTTCAAAGGAAGATGAGAAGGGAAAACTCTTATTGGAACTAGCCTAGAACTAGTGGAATTGGTTGGTCCCAATGGTTTTAGAGTTGTACTAGTCTAGTTTGGTGGTTCATATTAGCTAAGGTTGGTCTTGTTTTGAACTCACCTTAAAACACCAAATTCACTAGTTCTCTAATAAACTAACCAATTCTTAAGAATGTAGTGCAACATAGCTAATGACCACCAAATAATAATTTTTAATAAAAAATACTGAAAAGGAAAAAAAATTATTAACTTGAGGGCCCTACAAAACCTAACCCTAGTAATTAATGGTAATATTTAATTTTTAAAGTTAAAGTAAAAGTTGACATTCTCCAAATCTTTCCTTTTTGAAAAGGAAAGATAACGATAATGTCAGCTTTTACTTAATTTTTTAATATTAACATTAATTGTTTCAAGTTGTTTTAGAGTGGTTCCAACTTCATTCAATTATGAGAAAGTCAAATTTTAGATCCCATTCAAAACTTAGTGGTTATTGTTTGAACCACTTCTTTATAATGAGTCCTAGACTTTGACTTCCAAATTTTTTAGGTGCAGTTATTGCATAATCATATTCCTCATGAGACTTTGCAGCAGAAGTTGATCTTTAATCCATTGCAAGCACTTGACCTAGCTTACGGAACCATCAACTACCCCTCCCAAGTTGCACCTCAACATTGAAATTTTCTTTTTCAGTAGACATTCATTTTATCCATTAGATCATTTCTTCCACTGTGACATTCCAAGAACACCCCTGTTAGCATGTGCTTGACAATCCATCTCATCTTTATTGCTATCTTATAAACACTCTTAAATATTGTGTCTCCAATATAAAATAGGAAGAACTAGAATGAGCCTTCTTGGCCCTCTTCACAACACACAATATGTTTAGCTTCTCTCTTGTGCTTACACTCTAGTCTTCTCACAGCTTCGGAATGGTGAACCTTAAACATAGTCTCATGATGTCCATTCAAGAAAGCATAATTCACCCTTTGTTTGAATAAAATTATCCCCCTAGCATTCCATTTACCTTTACATGCAGGCATACATTTTCCTTCTGGATGACTGTTAAGATTCCCATATCTATTTCGTCTCCCTCTCCTACCCTCATGAACCCGATAAGCTGAATTTAACCAATCTCAATGTATTTGAGATAAACAATCTATCCAACTGGGTAGATTCAGTTGAGACCCTTTTAGAAACTAAATCCATCCCTCCATAATGATATATCCCTCCCCAACAACATCATCATGCTCTGTTCGAGATCTATCATTCCCATGATCACTATAAATTTCTAAGTCCTTCACTTACATATTTGGTAACATCATCATTCAGATCACTTATACTTTTTTGTGTTATTTCTTGGGTTATGATTTCCTTTAATGGAAATATCTCCCTAGTAGGCACGAGTAACTAAATTCAAGCTCTTATTGAACTCTTGCATTAACATACTTAATTTTCATTTTGACCTATTTGGTTTCAAATTCTTGTGTGGTTTGTTTACTGGTTGGCTACTAGCATTCAACAAGTGGTTATTGATTATCATAGTTAGTCTAGAGTGAACGTTGGACTTTTCCTTGAAAACCAAGCCCCAAGAATAAGCAATTATCATGGAACATTTTAGAGCCCATACTAGTGGAAGGCTAATTGTGCAGTGGGACTTTAGTCAAACTCAGTGATCATCCAATTAATTGATCAATCAAACCAAAATATCTAGTGCATGGAGAATTCCAGTTACCCAAATATGGTGGAGATTCTAAGGCAATGTAACATCACTTGTAGACTAGCTTTGAGTGTACAGGTGTTGCATGTAGTCACATGATCAACCTTGGGAATTTCACAATCCATTTTGTAAAAATTCCTAAATAATAGTGGCCTAATTTCTCAAGGAATTGCGCAAGGAAATATGGGCTCAAACAGAGGTATAAATTTACTAAGTCTGGGTTATAGATTCTCAGTGAGACGAGAGATAGGTTATTCACTTGCAGGTTGTGCTCAGTTGAGCAAATAACTTGCAATACATTTCTATTCATCATACTTTTTTTTACAAGAACGGTTATGGGATTTTATTAATTGATTGGCTAACAGCCTCAAATTTAGTTACAAGAGGAAGAACAAAATTCTTCATGACTGTCCAACAATAGGTAAAGGTCTCCTACTCCTTTTAGCTTCCTTTTACAATTGAAATTGTGAGCTTTGGCTACTAATTTCTCAAGCTGAAAGATACAAACAATCTACTGTAATAAAAGGAAATAAAGCATGGTTCTTTATGGGATTTGGTCCCAAAAGATTTCCTTGTCTCTGAGAATTGTGGTGGCGTCTAAGTGAACTGCATTGTTTGCCTCAATATCTGCTTCTTTGTTATTAGTTCTTAAGATATGAAAGTAATTCAATTTTAGGGACTTGGTCATGCTTTTGATCCTTGCAATAATCCTTGCAAATTGCAAATCAGCAGGTTTGGAATTATTCACCACTATACTTATGATAACCTAGGAGTCCCCAAAGATGTTTTCCTCCTCAAATCCTAGCTCTTTGAGGAGTTTGACACCTTGAAAGAGGGCCATCGCCTCAACTTGTATACTTGAGGTATGGCCTAATCCCCAAGAAAATTTGTGTGAACCAGAACCTTCTGGATTGATGATAAAGCCTCCCGCGCCAGTAATTCTTGTGTTCCTTTTCGCTGCCCCATCAAACAAGATAGAGGGAAGAGGTTGGTTGGACAACTAGTGTTGGAAGTCTTCTTCATTTTTCTTGATTTGACATTCTTTGATGGATGGAGGGGAGCAAATCGATTTTTGAAATTTGAAGTTGAGGGCAGATCCTAAATCTCTATCCTGCTGATTTAGATTTAAATCATCCCCTTTACCTTCCAGCCACTCAGCTAGTTGGCTTTTCACTGAGTTGACAACTAATCTATAGTCCTGTTCCTTGCTCTAGAAAATTCTTTTGTTTCTTTCCAACCAAACTTGCCAACTGATAAATTTAGGTAAAGCACTCCACACTGCTCTAATTTTTTTTTTTTTGTGGGGATGAACCTGGATATCTGGTCATCCAACCTACAAATAGATCTAAAATCGTGGTGGGGAAATCGAACTTGTAGTTGCAGGCCTCAAGAAGATCTTTCCAAATGGAGGTTGCATACTTGATAATGAGATGGAGGGCGGTTTCTGAGTTTTCTTTGCACATCATGCATCTAGAGGGGCCATGGATGCCTCTTTTCTAGAGCTTGTCTTCTGTGAGTATTTTTTGGTGGTAGAGGGAAATCCTCTTCTCATTTTTCTTGCCTCCTTTCCAGAAGAAGTGTCTGATTAGCTCCTCCATCTTTTTGATGATTCCCACAGGTGTTAGGAGGACTGAGAATTTAAATAATGGAAAATTGCTCAAAACTTCTTTAATAAGCACTGATATTCCGGCGATATTGAGGCAAGAAGCTCCCCAAGCTTGCATTTTGGATTTGAATTTGTCTAGCGGTGGGTGCCAGTCCTTGCTCAGTGCCCTCCTGTGGAAAATTGGCAGCCCAAGATACTTAAATGAAGACCAGGAGATGGAGGCTATGAATCCTAGGCATCTGGCTATTGAATTTGCAGTTGAAACAGGGGTATTCCAACAGTAAATGTTACATTTGCCCTTGTTTAAAATTCTACCTAAAACCTTACTATAATCATACAAAACTTCTTTGAATTTTATAGTTGTCCGAAGAGAAGCAGCCCCCAACAGTATTGTATCATTCACAAAGAGGGCATGACTGATATTTTTTACACCTCTTGCAATGCACAAGCCAATGATTTCATGCTCTTGTTGCTTTTTATCTAAGTTGAAACTGAGGACAGAGGCCTGAAGGACAAATAGGAGGGGTGAGAGGGGACACCCCTACCTCAGTCCTCTAGAGGCTTTGAAAAACTCCGCCGCCCTACCATTCACCACGGGGGCTATCCAAGGTTCTGAAATGCATGCTCTAACCCAATTGATGAAGTTTTGTCCGAACCCCAGTTTATGAAGCACATCAAACAAAAATTTATGCCTAACATGATCAAATGCATTTACAAGATCTAATTTAATAGCCATACCTTTTTCCTTTCGATGAAGGCCAGAGTGGATTGCCTCTTGAACCAACACGAAGTTGTCTACCATCCGTCTGCCCTGAATGAATCCTCCTTGACCGTCGAGGATGATTTTGGGTAGAATTATTTTCAACTTGTTAGCTATCACTATGGTTATGAATTTGTACCCAATATTGCATAAGGAAATTGGGTGGAATCTGATGAAAGAGTTTGCTCCTTTCTCTTTGGGAATGAGGGCAAGAAAGGCTGAATTCATAGCACCTCCAATATTCTAGAAGTCTTGGGACTTTTGAATCATTTTGAGGAACTCCTTCTCAATGGTCTGCCAACAAGGTTGTAGAAATCTAGCCATGGAACCATCTGGTCTCAGGGCTTTGTCGGGATCCATTACGAAAAGGGCTTCCTTGACTTCCTTATGCGTGATTTTTCTCTCAATTATTTGATTCATTTTGGTGGTGATGAGGTTTGGGACAACACCTAACAGGTTGTCATTATGCTCAACTGATAGATCCTCCCTGTACAACTTTCGAAAGTGCTCAGAGGCTGCCTTTTTTATGCATGTGAAATCCTTCAAGACATTATTTTCCTCTTTTATTTTCGTGATGGAGTTTCTCCCTTTCCTGGCTTAGGCTTGTTTATGGAAAAAGGAGGAGTTTCTATCGCCTGATTTAAGCTAGAGACTTCTAGACTTGAGCCTCCAAAATTCCTCTTCTACCAGGCAGGCCTTGTGAAAGATTTGTTGGAGCCTGGCCTCCTTTTCCGACTCTTCTTTTGTAATTTCTGCTACTTCAAGATGGAGGTGTTGGTTCTGTAGCTCAATTTGGATTTTTTTCCTTTGAGCAGTAGGGTTGGGTAGGGTCTTGGCCCAATTTTTTAGCATGGCTTTGAATCTTCTGAGTTTTTCCTCCCACACGAAGAAGGCAGATCCATTAACTAGGTCTTTCCAACAATCTCTGACCCTATCCATAAAATTTGCCTCTTTAATCCAGAGAGAGCTGAACCTTAATGGAATAGGCCCCAGGTCTTTGGGGGTTAGCAGTTCCAAGCTAATAGGCTTGTGGTCCGATATGCTACTGTGAAGGATGCATGATCTAGTCTCTAATCCAAGGAGCAGGAAGGAACTCTGCACCAAAACTCTGTCTAGTCTTGCGGCTATGTGTCCGAGACCAACCCTCTTTTTTGACCACGTGTACTTGCCAATAGTTGGCTTGATGTCTATCAGGCCCCAATATTGCATGAGATCTTCCACTCCTTCCCTTTCCAGATCTCTGATAATATTTCCTCCTCTTTTTTCTGATGAGAGAAGAGTGAGGTTGAGGTCTTCGGCTATGATTATGTTCTCTAGATTTTCTAGATCTGCCAAATTTGTGATGGCATCCCAACATAATTTCTTTTCACATGCATTGTTAGGAGCATATACATTGACTAGACTAATAACTTCTTTAGATTCTAAATGTTGTAATTTTAACAAATCCAATGAGTGTTTAGGGACTCAGAGATTAGAAAGAACTTATTTGGATTCCAGAGAGACCTAAGCCCTCCCAATGCTCCATGGGCAGAGGTTGCATGCGCTCCGTCTTTCTTCCAGAATTTTCTTCTTGCTTGGAGGAAGGTTGAATCCTCCAGTTTAGTCTCCTGGATGAGAAGGATACCTAGGGCTTCCAGTCTTATTAGGATATTCATTGCTTCTTCCTTAGCTTTGGAGCCCATTCCCTTATAATTCCAGGAGACTATCTTCATCATTTACTCTTGCTATGGAGAGCTCCTTTGGAGCTCTGGGTTTGGATCCTCTTTGGCTTTGGGGTTTTTGCTAGGAGTTTCTCTCGTGTTGGCTGGCTACCCTGAAGCTTGTCTTTGTATGTTTCTTGATCCCTTTTTTCCTTCGTTGACATTCGTCCTCTTGTAGATCTTCTGGGAGTAGACTATGAATCCCCTATTTCCCCTTCTTCATCTGATTCCTCGGACTCTTGGGTTTCCTCCTCTTCGTCTGACATCTTCCCTTTAGATCTCTCTGGTACACCTATGGATTTAGGTGGTGAAACTTCTTTTGGAATTTTTGTCTCTTGTGTGTTCATGATTTCGGATCCAAGGATCTCAAATTTATTCCCTTGGCATTCCATGAGTGGATGATGAGGAGGGCCCATTTTGGGGGCTCTGGCACTAACATTTGCATTCTTCCTGAATGAAGGTTTGGATCTTTTGGCCTAGTTCCATCCTTCTTCCTTCCCTTTTTCCTCCACCCCTTTGGACGGGAAATCCCTGGCGAAATGTCCGTAGACTTGACACTTCCGACATTTGAACGATAGCTATTCATAGTCTAAATTTTGGACATGCATCTAAGGCCTACCCTTATTTTGATGGCTTCTGGTAATCCAACCTCTAGATCTACCTCCACCCAAATTCTGGCACAGTCATACTGATCTTTGTTGTTAGCCTTTTCTATGAATTTCCCAAGAGTGTTTCCGATATGCTTCAAAGATTCCCAGTTCCAACAGTGCACGAGTAGATTGCAGAGCCTTACCCACACCGGGACCGTAGAAGGGACATCCATCGCTGGATCGAAATATGGCATCCATTTATTTAAATATAGCCCTTGAGGGCCCATGAAGTAGGGGCCATTTCTCAAAATCAGATCTTTTTCTTCTTTTTCTGAGAATTCGAATAAGAAGTATCCCCTTCCGAGGAAGTAAGATGTAACCTTGTTTTTGATCAGTGGAGCCCAGTTTCTAGCAACCTAGTTCTTTGTTGATTTCGAGGAGGCCCAGAGACCTGTAAACTGACCAAACAAAGTGTGATCCACCAGAGATAAAGCTACTTGGTTCGGACCTTCAGGAGGAAGAGTGATCTCGGGAATATCTTCTAGCCTTCTCACGAACTTGGCGGCTTCCACAACTTTATTCTTGGGTAGAGAGGCCAACAAGGATCTGAAGGCCTCAGCAACAGAATGCAGAGAAGGGGAGGAAGGCCCCTAGGGTGGATCCGGCTCCTCCATGGAGAGTAGTAGGCCAAACCCTAGCCAACCATAGTCAGTAGCTAAAGCCTTTGGCGGACAAACCCTAGTTGATCACAGCTAGCGGCAAGAGCCCTCAGCGGACCCGCCTGTAGGGATTCGATATATCCAGGAGCGATCGAGCACGCAATCTTCTAGATCCACCGATTGTGGATCTCGCAAGTTGTAGGTTCGAGCGAGTGCGCGCAGAGCTTAGTTCCCTTCACCTAGTCAGCTATATATATGAAACGAAGATTTCAATCCAGGTTAAAGGATTCTTAACTGCCCTTTGATTTCAATTATACCTTCCTTCCTCATTCATTATCTGGGTCTGAGAACCCTTAACTAAATTTTTATTCATCATATTAATGCAAGCAGAGATTGGGTTTTTTAGCATATTTCTTTCCTCGGGAAAAATTATGTGTGCATGTGTGTTATTTCTTATTGCATGTATGAAATTGTTGTTCTAAATTGTGAATTAACTTCAAGAGAGCAATAGAGTAGCTTTGTGTCTTGTGATTTTGATTAAAAATTCATAAGTAGTTGTAGCTCTACACCATACTTTCTACAGGGATGGTGGAGGCAAATTACAGAATATTTTTTAGTAGACAATATCCCTACTTAAAAGTATCTATGACAACTTTTGCGAGAAGAAGACGTTGAGGATAAAATATTGGATTATGGAAGAATTAGTCACAAAATTCACAAGGGTAGTAATTTTGGTTGCAAGTGTGGAGGTAGATGGATTAAATGTAATTTTGTAGTAGACAAGTCACAGCTACTCCTTTGATATTTGTCGATGATGTGTTACTATTTGGTATATTGACCTCTTTTGATCGGTATCTGCACTCCTTATGAATAATAATAAATCTCATATGATTTCTTCTTACCGAGATGATCGATCGGTACTGGAGATTCATCATATTTTTGGTGTTATCTCCACCGCATTGGATGAAGATTTGAAAATCTTAGATTTATGCTCCAACCTAATTGTTATGGAATTAAGGATTGAAGTTGAATTATAGAGAAAATCCACTGTAAACTTTTATCATGGGCACAGAGGTGGCTCTCCCTAGGAGGCAAGTCTACTCTAGTTTGAGCAGTCCTTCAGAAAAGCTTTGTATATTGGCTTCATATTTTTGCTATGCTTAAGAATATCAGTAAATGTATATTTTTGGCTTCATCTTGGCATGAGATAATGTGTCGTAAAGGACAGAGTTGGCCTAGTTTCTGTTTACTATGTATGGAGGCAATGGATAGCCATACTCATCTATTTCTTTGATTCTCCTGATAAAAATCATTTTGCAATGGTGTATTTAATATGTTGCATTTATAGGCAGATTATAACTACTCTTTTGTGGTTGATTTTATTCGAGACTGGATTATTGAATATAAAATATTTGGATCACTTCCAATAGACATTGGAGTTTCGACCCAAAGAATGCATTATTGTCCTGAGATCCTTTTTTGTGATACATCCACCTCCATCCTTGTCAAAAAATCTAAAAGCCTCCCTGAACTTAGACGTAACCTCCATCCCATATTCCTTTAGTAGATAAAACCCTTCTCTCATTTTCTGACCATGCCAATCTAACATCCATCCCATATTCTCTCATGCGCACTGTGTAAACCACCATTTCATTTAAGGATGGGGAATTTGATGCGTACTCTAACCATATTTGTTAGATATTTTCCCCCTTTTGTTGCTTATTCATTCATTACCAAACACTATACCACTAGTTCTAAGAATCTTGTGGATACTATCACCACAATAAATGTATATTTTATTTTATAGGAGACAAGAATTGTATATTTACCTTTGGGACACTCCAAAAATATTTTGATGCACCTTTGTGACCTTTATGACTTTATGACCTTAATTTCCATTCCATGTTGATCCATGTGGATGCACTTTATGATGTTCTACGACAACCTAATGTCCTTTCCGACTTCCTCTCATCTTTATTCCTAAATTTGTTGCTTCAGATGGTCTTGGAAAAAAATTCTTACTTGATGGATTATGATACCCAAAAGCAGAGATGTCTATAGAAAGGTAAGGTAGAGAACCAACTGGTTACCACAACTAGTCCTATAGGGATTTTTCATAAGATTGGTCACTATGGGTACCTTCATCCCATAGAGGTGGTCAAGTCTTGAGCTTCTTGGTGATCAGCCATCGCATGGGATTCCCTGCCAAGGGTTGGGTATCCCTGAGGAGAACTTCTCACACAATGACCTAGCCTAACCCCCTTTAAATTGGTTTTTTTATGCACTTCGACTTTGGACCATGGGAATGTGAAGGATTTTAAGCTCCCTAATATGTCAAATTCTATGTCTCAATGTAAGTGATCGATGGGTGTTATTGGAAGCCTATCCCACTGATCCTACACCTAAAATACATAGATTATTTGGCCCCAGTGCCCAAGTGGGCTTAATATATGTATGTTAAATTATTAATATGTGGTGTTTCAAGTCTTGTCTTGGCGGTGTTAACCAATCTCATGCTCGTTTAGCACTTGAGTGTGTGAAAATGATGTGTCAAGTGGATGAGTTAATTAAGAATGTTTTTTGATTCCATGTGTTGTTAAAAATAAAGTGCTAAAAGACTGTAAATAATGATGAAAAGGACAAGAAAATAAACATCCAATCAATTACACAAAACCCCACCCAAAAATTCTCTCAAGAAGCTAAGGAAGAGAAGTAAAACAAGCTACTCAAAGACACATAAAATGCCTAAAAGACCTAATGTTATAGGTATTGAGATCTAGAGGCACTAATCTGCTGTAAATGGTGTAGACACACAAAACAAATCAGAGGTGACAAATGTTGCAAAGGATAGGTATGAAGCTCCAAAACCTAGGATGTTGAAGGGGATCATAAGGGGGAAAGGAAAAACCCAAACTCTAAAGGGATAAAAGGTGAAATAAACCTATCCACAAGTCATGTAAAGTAATGGATTAGACTCTAAAAATTAGTGGTTGAAATTGATGAAACCATAGACTCCTAATGTAGCCAATATATTCCTAAAATGGTGGAGGTGTACTCCCCTAAGTGGATTTTTCCTTCCTCAAAGAGAAAAACTAAGGGAATCTAGGCCTACGGGATACTGAAATAGAGATAAGAAACCTTACCAGTACACACAAAACACTCTCAACAAGTCCGAAAAAATTCTGAAAAATTCTTGGAAAAAATTCTAAAGGCACGTACTAACCTAGAAATAATGGAAAACACAGATAATGGGACAAAAAGTGTGCACTGGAATATAGATATCGGGCTGAAAAGTGTGTTTTCCTCCTGGGACTCTTGGTTAATAGTTCTTGCACATATTTTGTTGTCTTCTACTTGGATGATACCTATGACACACGGAAAGAACTAGAAAATCATCAGAATCTGAAAATTTGACAAAAAAGGAAAGAAAACTATAACTAGAAATTGAGAGGCTATAAATAGTTGTAGAAAACCTTGAAATTTACTAAAATTCCAGTCACGCAGGAACTAAATTATTAGACCAACAAATTTTCCATTTGATAGTATGAAATTTCTTGGAAGATGTACCAAAAACATATCAGTTAAGCCATTGGTGACAAGTGACCATAAAAAACATTTTTGGTTTCTTATGCTTCATATCAACAATAATAAAACGAGAGAAACCTGCAATAGTAGTAATTCAAAAATATTGCTACTAGCCAAATCTTCAATAGGTTTTCCATTGGTATATTAGATCATGCACTGCCTATGTCATTGTAAACCAACCATCAAGAAGTAGGGGTTGTACACTCCTTTAAATAGCCTAGGAAATCCTTAGGATTTAGTCACTATGGATTAAATGTTATTTTTCCCTCCACCAAGCATGGTAATGTTTGTGTGTTTTTGGACATCGGTCGATTCTCTAAGATGGCCATTTTGGCACCATGCAAGAAGAGTATCAAAGTTGAAGCCTCTTTTGGGCTTTATACCACCATTTTTCAACCTTGTGACACCTAAAAACCTTTATGACTACTATTGTTTTCATTTAAATTAATAAAAAAGATTCATATTAATCTCTAACATCTGTATTAGTTGTTGTTGATGACCAATATGGGATTAAAAGACATATCTTTGGCACTTTTTATGCACCAATTCTTTATATACCTTTGAGGTAAGTGATTTAAACTTATATATATATATATAGTGATAGGTTAGTATATTTTAGGTCTATGTGGTGTGATTTTGCAGATAAAGAGCTCAAACTTTCCATAATGATCTTTGAAACTATTGGCGTTTTGAATCGAAAAGAGGCTCCATCTCCAGGACAATGGTTCAAAGAAAGAGGAGGCGAGTAAAATGTATAAATATAAAAAATAGGAGAGGAAATGGTTGGTAGATCTGTATATAGTGATAGGTTTCTCACTTGCATAGTGCATTATTAACCTGAAATCATGTCAACATCGTGCCATAGGGTTGATCCCTTCAAGTTGCATAATTTCCTTGTCTTATTTGTTGTGAGATGTAATTTGTTTTGTAGTGCCAACCCTTAATGGGTTACTTTAGTTAGAACTATTTTTTACTTATCTTTCAGCCCATCAATATCTATCGAATCATTCTTGATATGTTACATTATTATCTTCTTATTGATTTCATCCCATGTCACTTGTAATTTCCAATTAATGAACTCCTTCAAGAAGTAAATTATACTCTTGTTATGATGATGATTATGATTAACATCCATTAAGATCATAATTTATCTACGTGATATTAAAAAGAAAAGAGATAACCTAGATTATTTTAGAATATTATTTCTTGTTCAAAATGCATTAGGAAAAGCATTCCAAGATTACCATAGTTTTGATGAATTAGGAGCTTAGAAGGTTAGTGTTGTAACAAATATTTTGAAATCGAGTTCTAATTTGGGTGTAGTCATGGCACTCTAGGAAAAGGTTCCTTTCATCTTCAACCCTCTTAGTTTCACAGAGATGATAAATTCTAGCATCACACTATATTTTGAGAAAGTGACTTTCATCTTCAACCTTCTTAGTGTCACAAAGATGATAAATTCTAGCATCACAAGTGCCTTTCATCTTCAAACCTCTTAGTGTCACATAGATGATAAATTATAGCATCACACTATATTTTTAGAAAGTTACTTTCATCTTCAACCCTCTTAGTGTGACAAATATAATAAATTCTAGCATCACAATATATTTTGGGAATAGTTCAATGCCCAACTTCATTGTGGAGCTTATAAAAGTTCATAAATGTTTTATAAATGTTGATTTTCTTGTTTGTACTAGTTAGAATTGAGAATTAACGACCTTCTTAAATATTATCTTAACTTTTATTTTGCAACTCTTTATTGCACCATAAAAATGTAAAATTAAAATATAACAATATTTTTAATGTCATCTATATAATAGCATATTTCTATATTCTCCAATGATATAACACAATATCCACTTAGTTTGGTAGCAATCAACTTTACAAACACTATACTTTTGTAACAAACCTTGACATCACTCTCCAACATCTGAGTTTTTTCTTTTCTTTTCTTTGGTCTAACTAATAATAATGCATCGACTAATGTACTAAAAATCAATATTTCTACTCCATATGTGTCCCTTTTTTTTCAACATACCATTATAAATCATATTTGTATTATTTTCATGAAACTCAACTCAACTACTTAATCCAGATATTACATACCTCAATATTATTATAATTATTTTCACCAACTTGACTCGTGATTTAATCTACTAGTTGTATACTTGGCCATTTAATGCCGTATGACAAGGTCTGCACACCATTGTACACATGGAGGGCGATGAACTTAATTTATTTACGATTTCATGTGAGGTAGCAACCTACTTGCTTCCTTTGGCACTCCCTATACTTGATAGTTGTGCAATGGATAGCACAGACCCAATAATCCACCTACTCGTCACCCAATCCCATGTGAGGAGGTATGTGATGGAACGAATCTTCATGGTTACAGTTTCGAGGGTACATCAATGGTTGTGTATCCTTGTCTCCATACCAAAAACTCTAATGTATTAGGGTTAACCCTATCCTATTCCTGACCTCCTAAGTTCTCTTTTCTGCCCGTTTCCTCGCCCTCTTCCAATTTTAACAAAGCTATTGTTCCTTCACATTTCAAAACGCACATTCATAAACCTGTCCCTTTCCAGGGTCTGATTTGAGGTTAATTTCACCATTTCGAAATTGTTTTCCTACTCCATTGCTCGGGCATAGCCCTGGTTCACCGCGGTGTTTGATAGTCACGGGTTCATTACCATTTCCTATCACTTATGAGAGAACTCTGAGCGACGACATGGGGACAATGAAGGGTTGGTGTTCGGCTATGCTTCACTTGACCTGGTTTCAGGTAATTTTTTCAAAAAGATAATTTTGGAAATTGAGTAAAAAAGATAATTTTACTCCACTACACTTAAGATTTCCACTTCCAATACCCAGGTTAGTTTATTGGCTAAGCTTCTCCTAGTTTAAGATTGCTTTAGTCTATTTCCCTTATTTTCTTTGAATCTAAGTAGTGAATTCTTTCCTTGAATCTAGGTGGGTCGCCAGCAACAGACCTCAGCAAGTTTATCCAGGTAAGGGTTTTGGGATTTATTATTTGCATGCCATAGTCTAGTTTGATGGAAATTTCTTACTTGAATGAGTCCACAGTTAATTGATACGTGTTTGTCTGGTCCTCACAAGTATGCTTTATACTGGAGTTTGGACCGGAAGATATATTTCACAACTGGCTCACTTTGCACTAATTGTCCCTTGTATGCTTCCAGGTTGGTTCCTTACTGGTTTTGACCTCCTCCACTCCATGGAGTTTGATTCTTGACATTACAATTTCTCCATTATTGTTCTGCTAAGTTTTTCCCTATATGGAAGGCCTTACAGTATGGTGGTCATGAGGGTTGTTATCACTGTGACTGTATAAATTTTCTAAGGAATACGTCAGGGTACCCTCCAATGTTTGGTTCGAATACTTATCTTTTCTATTTAGTCTAAGTTGGACTTCATTTGGGGGTATCAACCTAAGCAAGATGAGATAATTGTTATGTTCATGCTTATTTAACTGTGCACATAGTTTATAAGACTCTATTTGGACATATCATAGAGTTTTGTGTTTTGTAAAGCCAAGTTGTAGGCTCACGATTTAGCGGCCATATGTTAACGAACAAATTCTTAAGTTATCCTCTATTTTGGGTCTATTGGTATTCATATGTATTGTAGAGCTCTGTTCTTAAAATGTTTTATGGTTCTATTATTGAAACCCTGAATGGTTATCTTGATGTATCTAGTTCTATACATGAGTGTTTATCGAAGTATATATGTATACATACATTTTTAGTTAATCATATTGACACTTTGCTGTACTACTCAAGCGGATTTTTCTGGTTTAATATTTTTCATTTATACCTATTTTGTATACCCTTTATGGAGCAGTTCTTGTAAACCTCCTTAATGATTGACCTTTGTTTAATATTTGAAGTCTGCTAAAATGTTTGCTTCAACATAGTATATATGATCTTATCCTAGAAATCAGTTGTCATTCATTAAATTTTCTATAGTTAATCTACGTGGTCTGAAGGCATGAAAAGTATTAGCACAACGTAAATGCACAGTTCCAGCTTCTGTCTTCTTGCAAGATTGTATGTCATACGTCTATTGATTTAATTAACTTTACTATAAAATTTCCACTGTCTGCATGCATTTAACTATATAAATTAAATTTGTGAAGGCAAAGTCTTCACCTTTGTTGATTTCGAACTGGTATGCCAATTTGTTAATTTACCCTCTTAATTCACGGCAAATCGTACTATATTATTTCACTGGATTAAAATATCCAAATGAATTGCATATGTCTTGTCATGCATTTGATTTAAGACATGCACAAGTAAATACACCTACTTTTTTCATGCACCGAATTATGAGTGTTCAATGGAAATACGTACATGCTTCATGAATTTAGTTCTAAACATGCAAGTATAACTACATGCACTACCTAATGCACATAATTAAAAAGCATTCAATATAATGCATAATTTTTTTGTTCCTCGATTTCGATTAATATGATATGCATTGAATCTCTCATGCAAATCACCACAAAGTGCATGCATTAATTTAAGATATTCCACACAGCATGCATGCATTAATTTAATATATTACCTCTGTGTGCAAGGTTTCTATCCCATAAATCTCAACCGCTGTGACATGTATATTATTTGTCCCTTAATTTCACTATCGAAGCAGGATTTTGAGAACCTGGCACCCTTTAAGAAGAATTTCTATGAGGAGGTAGAGGACATCGCCTCTATGACTGAAGACGAGGTCACAGAATATCGCAAGAGACATGAAATTACAGTCGATGGCCGGGACGTTCCCAAGCCCCTCAAAAGTTTTCGTGACGCAGGTTTTCCAGGTATTATTAATATTTGTCTCTTCATCATAATTCATTTTCCAGTCATTCCCCCACCACCAAAAAATGAATGCCTGGGTGCAAAACTAACACCCATTCCCCAAAGAAATGATTTTATGTCTAACATTTTTTTAAGAATTCCCCAAAGATTTTGTCTAACAACTTTTTAAGATAGAATAGAGATAGGGTTAGAGTTTTGAGGAATTTGTGACTTCGGTAATTATACACATTCTCTCCTTTATCTCTTTTATCTTTTTTACTTGACATTATAACATTACATTCTCTTATATCTAACTTCTTTTTATTTAAATTTTTAAATATTACCACTCATTGTCTTAGGATATTTGAGAGTGGTTCGAACCTCATTGGACTTTAAGATATTTGATAGTGGTTACAACCTCATTGGACTTGAAGAAAGTAGAATTTCATATCAATTTAGTGCCCTTAACAGTTTTCAAGATTGTGGGTTTTTAGTATTGGGTGTTTTCATTGGATTGCTCAATGATGAATTTGCATGAGATCTATTGTTATTGTTAGGGTTTTATCATTATTATTATTTTTTTATATTTTTAGAAATGAGACCCTATGCTAGGAAATTCTATGTCCCAGTCCCCTCAAATTTCCTTGAGAATGGTTCGACATGCCCCTCCATATGTGTCTCTCTGCTCCTGCACTCTGATACCAAAAACTTGGTGGAAAATTGGTTCCCAACACATTTCCTTGGGGATATGTTGTTGAAGCTATGGAAGGTTGCCTCCCGTAACTTTAATCTAGCAATACGTTTAGCCTCTAATTTTAGAGGTTTTGCAAGAACTTAGTATTTTTGGGACCTGGACTCCTTGAAGCAATTTTGATTATAAGCTTCATCCACACTTCATCCCTGAATTTTTCAGTTGTGACTTAGTCTTGGCTTCTATTGTGCACCTTTTACTTTGTGATGGGATTAAATTGTTCAAACTTCATTGCACGTGGATTTTTTATGTGTGAAGTTTTCCTGTTTGACTATTTCTGAGATTAATTTTTTACATCACGGCGTCGAACTACTCTCTTGCTCTCCTGTCCAAGAGGAGAAAGTTTCAACCATCCTTTTTAGCTAAGCGTTTGTGCCAGAAGGTTAACTTATTCTTCTACTTTGCTCCAGTTTCCTCTCTAAATAATAGACAATGATAGGATGGTGATCTAGATTAATTCTACCATGAATTCTAAGTAGGGATTTTCCTCAGCACAAGTACAAAGTTAGAGGATGTGTAACATTCCTTGGCTGTGTGTCTGTCTTTGCTGAATTTAAATTGCAACACATCAGTGCTTTCCTTCTAATTCCCACGTTCCTGAATTGCTATGAGGGATTGCTATTGAAGGTTGACATGATAAAAAGGGTAGTTGTAGTGCTTCTATGCTTTGACCTTGTATTCTCCGGCGAGACTCTGTTGCCCATCCCTGAGAAGGGACTGTTTTGCAAAATCTGTAGATACTTTATTGTATGATATTAATGTGCCAATTTCCTATTCTTTGTAATATTTTTTTAAGATCCTTTCCCACTATGATTGTTTTCATATTTCAAAGCTTTTTAAGGATGTGTTTATGATATGAACCAAGGGAATATAAGGGGTTACATGTATATGATATGATTCCAAAGGGTAGTATTTATGGGGTTAGATGCCTGTGTTATGTGTAAATAATTATGTAATATGGTTGGCTTAATAAGTAATGGGCCATATGTGCACTGTTTAAATAGGTATATAAAGAAATCATATAATCATTATTGAAGGCATGTGATTTGAATGTATAAATGTATTTGGTATTTGGAGGAGTTTCTCTTATTGTTATCTTAGTTAAAAGTACCCCTCACATGTTAACATGTCTGTGTATTGATCATTGATGATTCCTTGAATGCTATGTTGAATTGTACATGAATGTAGGATAATTTAGAAATTTGTCTTTTGGCCTTCTTGAATTGTACTTGGTTGCCCTATATTTTATGATTTCTATCCAACCTAAAAATTTGAAATGTGTAAAATAGGATCGTTGAGCAACAGTCAAAGCTCAAGCCTTTCTATATCTATTTTGGGTGTCAGATTTTACTGATTATCAAAATTTTGGCTTTAAGACATTTTTGGAATGTAAGAAAAATTATGCTAATTTTTGAATTGCGGGTATTTTTTTTTGTCAGAGTATGTTCTTGAAGAGGCTGTAAAGGTAGGCTTTACAGAACCAACACCTATTCAAGCTCAAGAATGGCCTATGGCTTTGAAAGGTCGGGATTTAATTGGTATTGCTGAGACAGGCTCTAGGAAGACACTGGCATATCTTTTACCTACTATTGTTCATGTTAATGCTCAACCTTATTTAGGTTTGTTATTGCGTCTTTTAGCTTTAAACTGTCTAGAGCCTTATCTCCTCCTTGGCCCTTTTACTGTGATGTAATTTTTTTTTTTAAGTATGAACTCTTGATGGGAGGGAAAGATCTTTTTCCTCCATACCTACCATACATGGCTACATATTAAATTCTGTCACTTGTTGTCATATATTAGCTCTAGGAGATGGGCCTATTGTCTTGGTGTTAGCACCTACACGTGAGCTTGTTGTCCAGATCCAGCAAGAGGCAACTAAATTTGGGGCATCGTCAAAAATCAATAATACGTGTATATATGGAGGTGCTCCCAAAGGTCCACAAGTACGAGATCTTTCGAAAGGTAGCTTACTTTGTAGCATCACTCTAAGCCTTTTATGTATTCGCAGATCTTGATCGTTTATGTTTTATTGTTTCATTTCCTTCACTGTTTATATGTTCTCAAACCTTTGGATGTCACTCTGAAATTGTTTGTATTTACGGGTTGAGATTGTCATTGCAACTCCAGGTCGGTTAATCGATATGTTGGAGTCACAAAATACAAACTTGTGAAGAGTGACATATCTTGTGTTAGATGAAGCTGATTGTATGCTAGACATGGGTTTTGAATCACAGATAAAAAAAATTGTTTCTCAAGTATGTATCATTGCCATTTAATATATACTATAGGCTTAGTTACACAGGATAAATTTCACACTCGTAAAATTTTCAATATGACCTGTTTTGTGGCTTTAATATTGATTTCCATTACTTATTGACTCAGATATCAAAGCTGTATTCATTAGTAGTTAAGAATGCATTATAAAAGACCATAAAAAGCTGATTTTTTTTTTGTTGGGTTATATTTTGTTTCTTTCGTTGCTATTATTATTATTATTATTATTTTCTCTGATGTTCTCAATTTTGTCCTTTCCTGGCTAAGGAAGAAGGTTGGTATTGAAACCTGAACTGTGGGTTTTGAATATTTGTTTTGGGAGCAACAATGTCTCATTTTGATTTTGATTATTCACAGTAGAATTCATTAATACAAGTAGTGTCTAGAAATGTAAGTTCACGTCCATGGTTTCAAGACAATTGTAGCTTTGAACAACACACACATGCACGTGTATGTATGGACTTTATATCGGTGCCTTAATGAAAAGGACCTTGTTGGTGATGGTAGTGAATTATTAGTTACTTAGAACTTTTCCCTGGGGTATGGACCAACTTTTGCGGATCTTGCTGTAATCCATGTTTATCTGCTGGAAAATGTTTAATTAACCTATATTCTTGCGCTATTTCTCCCCTTTGACATCAGAGCTATTTGGTGTCTGTTGTAACCAATTCTGAATCTTACCTAGTATGCAGATTCGGCCAGATCGGCAGACATTATACTGGAGTGCAACTTAGCCAAAGGAAGTCGAGCTTCTTGCTAGGAAACCTCTACATAATCCGTACAAGGTGGTTTCTATTCTACAAGTCTGCATGTAATAAAACTGAGCTCTGATTTTCTTGGGTGGCAAGTGATGGTCTCTATTATGTTTGCAACTTTATTATTATTGGAGTCTATTGGAGGTTTTCCAATTTCTGCTAAATCTCTATGAATTTTTATGTCTTTCTAGGTAATAATTGGCTCACAAGAACTCAAGGCAAACCATGCTATTGAGTAAATTATGGAGATTGTTTCTGAACATGATAAGTATACAAGGTGTAGTTTATCCTTCCTAGGTGTAGTTTATAGTATATACTGACTATCGTTTTGTTTCTTAGCTGTGCAAATGCACCCGTGAATTAAGACATTTCTCTTTCAGGTTAATACATCTCTTAGAGGAGATCATGGATGGTAGCCACTTGCTTATCTTTTTGGAAACTAAAAAGGGTTGTGACCAAGTTACTAGGAAACTTCGTATGGATGGATGGCCAACACTATCAATTCATGGAGATAAAAGCCAAGCTGAGAGAGACTGGGTCTTATCAGAATTTAAGGCTGGAAAGAGCCCTATTATGACTGCTACCGATGTTGCTGCACGAGGCTTGGGTATGTAGAAATTGATGTATTAAAGAATCGAAAGTTCACTTTTTGTACACCATAATGTTTACAAGGTTGTTTTTTATTACCTATTCACGGTTCATCTCTTTATTTTTTAGAATAGAGGAGGTTGATTATAGGATCAGCTATGTAGATTCCAAACTTCTTGCCTTTAGCTCCAGGAGCTGAATTGACATGTTATTGGGGATTAGAACTGAAATTATTTGATATTTTCAGTGGGCTGATCATTACAAGTTGGGTGGAGGGGTGCATAAATAATGCATTGATTGAAATTTAGGGGGTTGATTTTTTCAGGTTGGGGATTATGGGCTGCTAGTGGTTATTCTGAAGCATGGATTGTAACTTGGCGGTGATTGAATACAACTCCTATGTTTGATGGAAGGGAACCTCGTTGCCGCCGCCATTGGTCTGGTCCAAATTTATGGAGTTGGCTTTCTAGTGCAACCTGATTGGCTTTTGCAGCATGTGACCTTTCTCTCGTATGTGGCAGATTTTGCTGTAGTCTACTGTCAGATGACAAGCCTTTCTTGGACTGTGTAATAGGAATTGCATTATTGAAGCATGGTTTCTTATTTCATGGTTATTGTTCTATGATTTTGTCTTGCATATGGACATTTCATTAGGGCCATACCTATATCACCCAATTGGATCTACTTTAGAAAGCCAATACTATTAATGAGGCCTGTAGTCTGAGAGTTCACTTATGCATCAGGTATATTCTTATGTTGGGTGCAGGGATAGAATATACTACATTTATTGCCAAATATAACATTTTTCTTCTTAGTGATAGAGAGAGATGACCTATTTTCCATCTGGTGATCGTTAGTGGTGCTTCTTTTACTTACAAGATAGAGATGCTTGCAGTCCTCTCTTATTCTATATATGCATGTATTAGCCATTCACATTGACTATTTTTGGGCATCAATTATATCCATGTAATTATTTTCTTCCTCCTGGCATAATGTTTTGGGTATGAACTGTAATTGACAATCTTGTACAAATAAGATCGAGTTCTTGAATTGCATTAATTAGTCATGTGTACTTGTACAACTAAGATGATATGCTTAGGCCCTCTTATTATATTTTGATTACAAGTCCAGTTTGATCTTTTGACACATTCTCTATTCCATCATACAATATCGATTTTACATATTATTTTAAAATTTCATATCATTAATCATCTCATTTTTTTTCCACCTGTCAGGTCGTCAAATGATAGAGCATACAAAGAGGCTAGTTGAAGAAAGGTTCACAATAGTTGGTGGTTACCAATACAATGCAGAGGTAGGCTATTATTTAGCAACTAAAAGCATTTGTAACATTTGAACTAGATCAGTAATGACATGAAGTACGCTTGTTTTATTGGTGATAATCCAAGTTCTTGAAATCATATTGGGTGATCTGATCCTAACCAAGATTTCTACTGTAAAGCTTGATATTATATTTTTATATTTGAATCTAGGTTGTATATGGAGATACAGATTCAGTTATGATACAGTTTGGTGTACCAAATATAGAAGAGGCCATGACGCTAGGGAGGGAAGCCTCAGATTATATTAGTGGTACATTTACAAAGGTAAAATGTCAAGAATTTTAAATATCCGTGAAGCCTCTAGAGTTGTTAATGATGTTTTTGTAGGGATGCATGTTTTAATATCACCTTTCTTTTTAAAACTAATCTTCTTTTGACATTCCACTTCCATGAGATCTTTGTAAATATGCACAGGACAAGATGATCAATTATGCTTTTCTGTGGCTTATCTGCATTTTTTTGGTGCATCTTTGACATCTAATCAGTGCGTTATTTAACATATGATTTTATGCAGCCTATTAAACTGATTTGAAAAAATATAATACCCATACTTGTTGATCAGCAAGAAAAGATATGCTGGGTTGCTGTGGACAAAGCCAGATGATTATGACAAAATGGATACTAAAGGTGACAAACCTGATCTTTTTGTTTTAAAGACAGGCCTTAGTGTTTGTGAAGGCTCAAAATTCTCTTAGAAAAATAATTTATTTGATGCCTTCTTAATTATTAAATATTCTCGATCTTTGAAATATTCCATATCAATAGGCATTGAAATAGTGCAAAGGGACAATTGCCTACTGGTGAAGAACTTGGTTACAGAGTGCCTTCACAAAATACTCATTGATCGTGACATACCTGGTGCAGTGCAGTATGTCAAGAACACTATTTCTGACTTGTTAATGAACATAATGGATTTGTCACTTTTGGTGATAACTAAGGTGAGAACAATGAATCCTTCTGCATGTTTATGACCAATTTTTTTTGACCATTTGTTACTTTTGAAATGGAGAAAATATGATAGGGGGAAGAGGAGATTTACATTGATAGCAAGTCACTTATTACATATTCCTGGTTTCAAGTGTTAGAAGTATATACTATATACCTACTTCGGGACATTTCACATGATTTTACAACTTTTAACTTTACTTAAATTCTCATAAAATCGTGAATTTTTCAAATAGCTCTTTAACTTATCTGCATCCATTTAGATTATTGTTCTTTTGATATACATGTAATTACATTTGGCTTTGGAAAATGAACCTAATTTACATTGTATGTCGTTTTCTTCGTTATATATATATGAATTTGAGATCTTCGTTTTTACAGATTTGAAAGGCTGTCAAGGAGGTCATGACCGCTTAGGTACGGAAGGTGTGCTTTGAGTAAGCCTGGGCTGCTTTGTAACCAATTTTAAAATTTATATGCCTTACAAGTTGTTTGGCTTTTAAACATGTTGGATACCGGATTCTAATTTCTTGTCATGAGCTTTTTAAGTTTGAAGTGGCATCATGTCTTTCATAGAAGGTAAATCTGGATCAGTATCAAGGTTTGAATTTTCATGCAGAACTAACCACCCATTGGTTACAAACCAGATTATTTCTGGGGGCTTTAACATGCAAGTGGCCTTGGCAATTTTCAAATGCATAACCATAGCAACATAACTTATATAAAATCATATCCGCATATCGATGCCATTTGACTGTAAGTGGCACATGTGTCTCGGGCACTTCGTGCGATGTCAAGCACGTTATTTTCCCCAACAGTATTGGACCATAGCGATAGGCCTCTGGAGTCTGAACTGTTTACCTCAACATCACCTCAGATATTTTATTTCGCTATGTTTCTTACAACAGTTGGAACTATGAAGTTGCATGAATGTCGTGACTCATGGAAATCAGGATGGTGGCCCTTGAAGAGCCTTATGTGGATTGCTCTGATGGTGATCCACTTTTTTATTCCATCTGCTTTTATTCAATTCTATGGTGAGTTTAATTAAAATGATTCTCAACAATCTATTTCAATACCAAATCTGGTTCAAATTACCAATTTTTACTCTGTTTCTGCTTAAATTAGACAGGTTTCATGACTTTGTGGCAAATTGCAATTAGACATCAAAATTGTCCAAACATGGACTTCATAAAGTGACATATCATAAACTAACGTCTTTGTAACTATTGATGCAGGTGAAGTTGCTAGATTTGGTGCTGGGTATGCTTCTCTTCTTTCACGTTTTTTGGATACAATGTGCCTTTTAAGTACACAAACAATCTGCTTGGATAAATTAACTTATGGAGAATCAATTTTACATTTGCTAATTTGTAGAAAACAGTTGATGACAAATCCAGGGGTGGGGGTTGGTGATATTTTCACGCAATGTTTCACTAGTTCAGTGATATCTAACAGATCCCCCGTACAACAATCACCTACGTCATCAAAATGTCTCCCTACATTCTGTACTTGGAAGGGATTCAGTCAATATTTACTGCTAGTAATGGGAGGAAGAAGTGTCAAGGGAGGCTCTTATACAATTGAAGAGAATCAAAACATGACAATATATAATATATCTACATTTTTAATCTCATGCTGAGAAAAATTGATTACTGTTTAGCTGCGGCAGAAACAGATGTTTGCAGGTCATATCCTTTATCAATACTATCAGGATATTCTTAAGGGCATTGTTGTTTGCCTATGCTAACAATCTGTTTGTTGAGTCAGGGTCTGACAAAGACTGGAGATGACTATGCAGTCAAGGCAGCACACGTGGAACTAGCTGAGCACATGCGGAAGGTAAATACTGGAAATAACTTCTCAGAACAAGTATAATGAATGGTGCAATGCCTTCTGGTTCCATTTCAATCCTATCTCTCTATTTTTATTACTGAAGTGCATCTAAAGACTCTTGTAATATTTTGCTTTTTATTGACAATGAGTCCATTGTTGGATTTTTTAAATTGATGTCGTGTTTTAAAGCCAAGCTGCCCCTGGTTTACAGAGGGATGCTGCAACTGCTCCAACTGTGGGTGATCGTGTTCCATATGTCATCATAAAGGTTGCAAAAGGTGCCAAGGTAATAATTAACCCCTTCTGTGCTCAACATAAGTCTCGATATTGCACTAAAAAATGGTTATTTTAATTATTTTGTTATGTTTTATTTGGAGGCATAATTTACAGAGGGATTATGGATATAATGTCTAATGTGTTTATTTGGGCTCAGGCATATGAGAAATCTGAGGATCCAATTTACGTACTGGAGAATAACATCCCTATTGATCCATAATATTATCTAGAGAATCAACTGAGCAAGGTGAAAGACCAAAGCATCATCACTTGCAGTTTATGCTCTTTTTGAAAATTTCACCAGTGTTTTTAAATATATCTTGATAGATAGTAATTCTTTCCAGCTAAGTGTTTTTTATTAGTGCCTGTTTTTGCTCTGTAGCCGCCGTTGAGAATATTTGAGCCCATTTTGAAGAATGCAAGCAAGGAGCTTCTTCATGGTAGTCACACACGAGCAGTTTCTATATCAACTCCTTCAAATAGTGGAATTATGAAATTTTCCAAGAAACAACTAAGTTGTATTGGTTGTAAAACACCTATCAGGTATTTAGTTAATACAAGTAGAGGGTGTCCTGCATGTGGTTTCCTTACTTATAGTAGTGCACAATTGAGAGTAACTATTATTTCAGTTTGGCGCTTTAGAAAACTACTAGGGTTCATCTTTTTGATGTGGAAAAATCTATGAGGTTGCATGATTCCATGCTTGCTCTCCTTGTAAGAAACTGTCTAGCTTTCTTATAATAAGAATGTCTAGTTAGGTTGCTTCATACTGAAATTCATGATGTTACCTGATTTCATGTTGCCATTGCAGCAAAGAAGATCAAACACTTTGTTCACATTGCAAAGGAAGAGAAGCAGAATTGTATCAGAATACAGTTGCAAATGGTAAGCTGATATTCTAATACCATTACTCTTTATTTGGAGAATTTAAAGTAGGCCTTGTGTCTATTGTTCTCACCTAGATTTTCTATCATATAACACTAATATTTGATCAATGTTAATGAGAGAATTAGAAATGCTCTTTGGTAAACTATGAACACAATGTCAGCGGTGCCAAGGCTCTCTGCACCAAGATGTTCTTTGCACAAGGTTTTTGAATGCTATATTTTAAGTATTACATTTTCATAACATGATTTAAATTTACTTTATGGATGTATTTTGTAACATTTGTGTGATCATGTATTTGTTTTTAATTAATAAGATGTTTTTTTTTTCATTTTTACAATTACTATCTCTTTTATACTTACATTGATGTCCTATCCTTATTGCAGTCGTGACTGCCCAATATTTTATCATAGGAAGAAAGCTCAGAAAGACCTAACTGAAGCAGAGGTGCAACTAGAGCGCTGGCAGTTTTGAGGATGCTGCCTATGTAGCTTGTAATTTTTTGTATTATCGAATATTTTTGTTTTCATGAATTTTCTCTGGTGTATGTTTCTCTGATTTAATGGACCAGGGAATTTATTTGGTCCTTGAATCAGGATGAGCATGGTTTATTTATTGTACAATAATTGTCAAGTCCTTGTTATTTAATGTTAACCAGTTCGATATATCTCTTCTCCTTGCAAATGAGATGGAGAAAAAATCAAAATGGATACATACTTCCCAAGGCACACCCTATAAATGCAATGTGCATGCATATCCCAAATTTTAGGAGAGCACACACTATAAAACATAGATCTGCAGGCTTACATATGTATATCCAGACATGCATATAGTTGAATGGATGGATGGATGGATATGTAGATAGAGATGGATACACAGATAGATTGGCAGGAGCGAATCCAAGACAATAGTTGAGCAGATTTATTTATTTTCTAAATAATTTTTTGGAGGAGCAAATCCGAGACAATAGTTTGAGAAGATTTATTTATTTTTTAATATTTTTTTTTATTGTCTCGAGAGACAATAGTTTGAATTATGGAAATTTATTTTTTTTAAATAATTTTTTATATTGTCTCTAGAGAGACAATAGTTTGAATTATGGAATTGTCTCTAAAAAGACAAAAATGTAATTGTCTCTAAAGAGACACAAATGAGATTCTCTCTAGAGAGAAATCAAATTGTCTTTATAGAGACAATAATAATATGTGTTCTATATTGTCTTTATAGAGACAAATTTTTGAGACATTATATTTTGAGACACCCGCTTAGAGACAATATTTAAGACAATACACAAGTTTCATTTTGTCTTAAGTTAAGACAATTGACTCAAATATTGTCTTAAAAACCCCCTACATGTAGTAGTGGCAGGCTCGACTCTAATGTCATGTTAAAGAATGAAAACATTATACGTTTGTTAAAAAATTAAAAAGCATGGAGTACTCTCTTTTGTTTTTTATTGGATTAAAATAGTGGTGATGTTTTAAACTAGATTTTTGTCTAGCTGAATGCATCTTTAAAAAGTGAAAAACTCATTTATTTCTTATTAGGTCAAGTTATTTTTTTTATTGATAATGATGATGATGATGGTTAACGTCCACTGAGACCAAACATTGGTCTATCAGACCTAAAGAAACAAATTATTTATTTTGATTTAAGATTTTATTCCCATGCTCAAAAAGCTTGGAGAGAAGCGTCATGAGCTCACTATAATTTTGACATTGTAAAAGGCTAGGAAGGTCAGTGTTGTAACAAAGATTATGAAACTGAGATCTAATGTGGTTGTACCGAGGGCACTCTAAGAGGAAGTGGTTTTCATCCTCGATGTTCCTATTCTCACATATATGGTAGATCCTTTCCATCCATGGCGTTTTAGGAATTGCCCAACGACCTGTTTCACTATGGAGCTCATGAGAATTCGTTCTAATCTTTGCTATAAAAAGGACACCAATACCTACATAGATAAACAAATAAACAAAATAAATCCCAAAAAGAAACCTAAAAAACTAGGAGGACAGGATAGGGACCCAACTTCTACTAATATTCCATCCATCGTCTCTATTCAAATTATTGGGTCTTTTTTCAATTTCTAGGGCATCCCTCAATTTATGATGATGGAAATGACTAACCCTAGCAACAACTTGGGTCTCCTCAATGCATATGTGATGCTTAGATTTATCTGCATGCTCTTCCAAAGTAGAGGAGCGGGTCCTACCATGTTTGATGTCAGCGGCATGCTCACGAATCCTTTGATTAATCGAGTGACCAATCTCACCAATATAGGGAGTCCCATAAGAGCATGGGATAATGTAAACACCCTTCATATTCTTGGGCTCCACTGGGTCTTTTACAGATCTCAGGGAGCTCCAGATGGTATTTAAAGGCCTAAAGGTTGAAGTCACCTTATGCTTCATTAGGATCCTCGCATTCTTGTAAGTGGTCCCTTGGATAAAAGGAATATGAACCCCAAAAAATTGATCCTTGGTATCTTTCTTGGCACTAGGACCTTGCTAAGATTTTGTTTTCTACTGAAAGACTTTTCTTAATTCATTATGGATCATAGAAGCCTGAAAATAAAATAAAAAATAATAAAAATAATAATAATAATAATATAAAAAATAATAATAATATAATAATAAATAAATAATAAAATTAATAATAAAAAAAATTAAATAAAATTAAAAATAAAATTAAAAAAATAAAAATTAAATAAAATAAAAAATAAAAAATAAATAGATACCTTAGATAACTAGTTAACATATTTATGTGGCCGAAAGCAATATATTACTCGAAAGCTAATACAAAATTAACAGAATTAGATACCTTCAATAACTAGTTAAACATTAAAATAAATTGATTACATTGCATCAAACATTTAAAGCTTCATTCGACCTTTAAAGTCAGCAATATGTATGGGATAATGCTAATGTGATGTCGTACCTTTCCCCCTTGACAATCACAATAAAATCTATGATCCCAATGCCCAATATTTGTACACATATGATTAGGGATATGCGGACATCCATACACGTGTTGGTAAGGTTGTCGCGCAAATGAAAGTACAAGGAATTTTTTTTCTCTGACAAGAAATCCACTGGCTATTAAAATTTGAAGGAATTGTATATCATATTAATTACTTCCCATAATACTTATTATTTAAAATATACTACAAAATATTGATGACATTAATGGATGTGTTTTCAAGCCCAGATAAAAACAAGTAAGCGAAATATTAAACAATGATAAGACCATAGAATTAGGTGAGGGACCTTGTGAATTAGGCAGGCAAGCAGGACAACTAAATGTCTGATATGAAATTTACCAGTACGATGAATTATGAACTAACGATGATTGTCGTACATGCTATAGTAACCCTTCGATAAGATTGCAATGATTCTTGGTAAGAAGGACATATCCACTCATTTCACAACTACGGGAACAATCAAGCAAAGAATGAGATCTATGAAGACAAAATTAAACAACATCGGCTAAAGGGAGTCTACAAAATTGAGTGTTCATGTGGTAAAAGTTATATTGGAGAAACCCAACGTTCATTGCAAAGAAAACTAAAGGAGCACAAAGTTGACATTAAAAATGAAATATCTTGTACTTCAGCCCTTGCAGATCATTCCTTGAAAACTAAGCATCATGTCTACTTAAAATATGTTAGGATCATCGTTATTTTTTTGGTTGAATACTAAAACTATTTAATTTGTTTTTTCTTTTGGGTTATCGGTTGTGTTTTTTAGCTTACTATTAAATAATGATGAAAACATAAAACGTATGTAAATGATTTCTAAATGACACCCTATACATAATTGTAAACAATAAGGGTGTCTTTACTTATGAGTGGAAATATGTTCCACTTACCTTTGTAGTGGCAAATTATTTTGTTGGTAGTGTAAAACATTAGGTGAATAACATACTAAAGAGTTCATACAAAAGCTCCATGCATTGCGGATCCATTAGATGATGTAGAATTATAGAAGTTTCCATTGCTGACAATATAAGAACCATCATTTGAATACTGTCACATATTATATTCTAAGTGACAAGAAGATCTCATTTCTCATTACTAAGAAAAGTGTGCATATGGCACTAAGGCCTGTTTGATATGTATAGACAAACTATGAGACTCCATGGAGATGGGGCCATGTATTATTTCTTAATTACTCCACAAATGCATATGTAGAATGTTAGGCACTATGAAAGAACCTATGGAAATTGGTTGTGGTACATTAAGCAAATATCTCTTTAAGCAAACAATGTCATCCAAAACCTACTATTGAAGCAACCAATATACAATAATAGTAGGAATCTTCTCATTTGTCATCATTTGGGTTGAGTTCAACTTTATGGAGAGTAATAATACGTTGTCTTGATTTACAACAATTATAGATAGTTTCGTGAATGAGATAATCATCAATAATAGGGAATACAAATGAGAATGAGAATACAACATATATTTGGAATGTCTCCATATCAGATATAGGCAAAAAACAATATTAAATTCCCTTCATTAAATGATATGGACCGCCTAAAATGAGGCAAAAGTAATATGTACCTGTTGTTTCCTCTTAGTGGAAATTGCCCTTTCTAGAAAATCAATATTTCTTCATAATGATTTTAAATATTTCATTGGTAAAATAAGTGGTAAATTATATCTCTGTCAATTTTCATTATCTCAATATTTCAATTATTATTTTAATTAGATATCACCAACTTAACACAAACACACTAAATGACCTAAATCTAATACAACAATTATTATTTCAAATCAAAGTACAACTTTTCCAATTCAACAATTTCAATTTAACAACCCTATCGACCTTTCTTTGCACCTTTTGGAGCAATTGCTAGTAATATTAGTTTAGGTTTTACTTTAATTTTTAGCCAACCATTTATGGTTTTTCTTTCAATTTTATATCTTTTCTTTATTTATTCCTAATCCTTCGTATTGACTCTTCTTTCCTCAAGCATCCTCTTTGGGATTTGAAACATCGACAAAATTCAAATTCTACTGTGGAAAATCCAATTCCTTTATTTGCAACAGAAAACCACAAAAGTCTGAAATTTGACAATGATGATGGTTAACATCCATTGAGAAAATTTATAAAGGTAGGAAATTACTTGGTTTGCTTTAAAATTTTATTTATGTGCTTGAAATGTTTTAAGAGAAACATTTACAAATCATTATAGTTTTGTTGAGTTAAAAGGTTAGAAAAATATTTTGAAATTGTAATTTAGTGTGGTTGTATGCAAGAAATTCTATGAGAGTTCTTTTGTTTTCATTTAGTGTGTTTCTTTACCACGATTTAGTAATTTTCCTGTTGAATGATCACAATGATGTCCTTCACATGAACATTTGACGATTCAAACACCTCCTTGATGTTAATAACACTTAATCTATGGCTTAAAACTTGGTTGGTCCATCAACTTTATTTAAAGAACATGTAGCCCCATTTGTTTATGATCCATTACGAGAGATGTCTATGTAATTTGTTTTGTTTGCATTAATATATTGCCTCAAATGGTCGTGTTAGTTGGATCCATTGACTCTTTCCCCCTTTCAGAGTTTTAAAAATGTAAACATTAGTGTATTAATATTTGCTACATGCGTGTGAGTGATTTTTTTAAGGTGTTTTTTTGTGTGAAGATAACTTGGATTTTTAATAGGAAGTATATCAACAAGATTAATGTGTTGAAAATGGTTGATATTGATGTCAAAGGTTGTCCAAATGAAGAAGAAAGTTACATAGTCAAATAGTATATCTCGATACTTTTCTGACAATATGTGGCACAATGTGGCACACCCTCTAACTCTTCACGGTTGAGGAGGAATACTTTTTTGAATATTCATTATATATTCTACTAGTTGCACAAGTCAGACCCTTGACCCCCACTTGTTTGGTATAAATACCACAGTGTGGCTAATTTGAGGGAGGAAACTCGGTGATTGAGTAAAGAATAAGGTCTATAATGACCACATGATCCAAGTTGAGGAAAACAAACTAGCTAAGGAAGGAAGTGGGCTAAGCTTAGGAGTTGATGAGCTAAGGAGATATGGAAAATTCGAGCTAAAGAAGGATCATCTTTTTTCTATTTGGGTGTGATTATTATGGGGGATATAACATTATAACAAACTTGAATTTCTAGAGAATTTAGGCAATATTTACACTCATTTTGAAGCAAGGTGAGCCCTTATAAAAGGTTGATTGATTACCTTTTTCAAAACATTAGATTTAGGGTAGGCCAAGTCCTAGAGCATTGATTTTTGCATAGTTGTGAAAAATGTGGAGGAAAAGCCCTAGTTTGTCTAGGCAATAGGGAAAGTTTGTGGATTTATTATTGTTGATGTTGAAGCCTAGTTCTGTGTGTGTGTTTTTAAAGGGGTCGAGCCATAGGCCACAAGCCGAATTTGGCCTTGGAACAAGCCCAAATTAGCTCTCTTAATATAGGTCGAAGTATTTCCTTGTTATAGGCTGAGGTAGAACTTTGTTGCAATGCTTGATTGAGATTTGAGTGGTGTTGCAGACCTAGTATATTTTGTTGTTGCAACAACTGGTGTGGGGTGACCCAAGTGGGAATTGACATTTGTTTCTATTTTTTTTTTCTCGGGAAGCCATACATGGGTATAGGGTAACATACTACACACACATTGTATTGTATTGTGTGAAGGTTTGGGAAGCCATACCCTAGTATTGAAGGCTCACACTTAATTCACATTGTTGCATATTTGTGAGAGAGTTGGTTTGAGAAACCACATACGAGCTTGGAGTAGGCTACAACTTTTAAACACTAGTATAATATAATAGGAGTAGTGTGCTTAAATGAATGAGATTGAACAGGGTTGCGGAGAGGAAGAACAGATCCATCGTAAGGGCTGCCAAAGCCATGTTACATGATCAGGGGTTGCCATTGTTCTTATGGGCAGAGGCCTGCAACAAAGCTGTTTACTTGCAGAACAGGAGTCCGCATCATGCCTTGGGGTACATGACCCCAGAGGAGGCTTTCTCTGGGAAGAAGGCTGATATTAGTCATCTTCGTATCTTTGGATGCATTACATACTTCTACATACCCAAGGAGACGAGGACCAAACTAGAGCCCACCGCAGAGAAGGGTATCTTTGTGGGCTACAGTGAGACCTCAAAGGCCTTTCAGATTTACATTCCTGCTTAGAGGAGAGTTGTTGTTAGGCAGGATGTGAAGTTCGAGGAGGACAGGGCCTTTAGGAGGTCACTGGAGTTAGAGTATATGGATCAGCCGAACCCTCAGCAGCAGTTGAATCAGTTGTAGGGATCCAGTGGGCCGGGATCAGGAGGATCTGGAGGTACATCTATGAGGATGTCAGTCCATCAGTGAGTAATGGCTCGCCGAGCTAGAGGGGTGGTGCTCTGAGCAGTTCACTAGGGAGTCCACTGATGGACAGTTCACACAGTACCTCAGCTTCTACAGGTTCAGGTGCAGGCAGGAGGAAAACAGACAGGCAGTTAGGAGATCAGTAGCTAGGAGTTCAGGCTACTGATGGTGATGAGGAGGAGGAGTTTCATTCTCCCATGGGAGAAGCATGCTCAGGGAAGAGGAAGCCCAAGTGGCTTCAAGACACCTTGAGAGATGCCACATCTGTTGCTGAGCCAAAGAGGCCGGTCAGAGAGAGTAGACCACCTGAGAGATTTTGTAGCTATATGGCGATGGTTACCAGCATCCTTGACTCTGAGCCTTCTAGCTACGAGGAGGCAGCTAGCCAGCAGGTCTGGAGAGAGGCCATGCAGGAGGAGTATTCTTCTATCATGAAGAATGATGTTTGGGAGGTGGTGCCGAGGCCTGAGGGCAAATTCGTGGTTACTTCCAGATGGCTTTACAAGGTGAAGCATGCTGCAGATGGCAACATTGAGAAATTCAAAGCAAGGTTTGAGGCTAGAGGGTTCTCTGAGGTAGAGGGAGTTGATTATGAGGAGACCTTCGCTCCCGTGCCTCGATATACTTCGATTCACTCCATTATATCGATAGCAGCAGAGATGGGTTGGAAGATCCACCAGATGGATGTGAAGATTACATTTCTCAATGGCTTCATACAAGAGGAGGTGTACATTGAGCAGCCACAGGGCTTTGAGGTGCATGGGAAGGAGTCCCACGTGTGCAAACGGAAGAAGGCCCTTTATGGCCTGAAGCAAGCTCCCAGAGCTTGGTACTCCAGGATAGATACATATTTGCAGGGGATGGGTTTCACAAAGAGGGAGGTAGATCCGAACCTTTACTTTATTGTGATAGGTGAGGAGCCTCTCATTCTGGTG
>APFE031576583.1:0-14353 GCA_000404065.3 Pinus taeda
TTCCATACACCACCCCCTACATATACATTTACATCTAACATCATATGCATATACACACCCCCTCCTAAACTCACCTCTTATCATTATCACCTATAATCCTTAACTCATTTCATAATCATTGATATTACATCCCTCCACAACTCATTACCATCATTCATATTTAATAATCATAATAACCATTATTCTAAGTTCATACTCATGACCAAAGCAAAACAAAAGGCGCACTTTCAAATCCCTTTTTGTACCATCCTCATTTCTCTCTCCGTCCATCCACAACAAAGATCTAAGAAGTTTTCATGTTCAAACAGAAGATCAAAAGGCCAAATCAGCTTGGCAGAGGTTCAAAGGCATGTTTTTCAAGTGCGAGAAGGTTGTTATGCACTTCCTGCACAAAATTCCAAGCCACACAATCACTGCGCAAGGCTGTGCAAACTGAGAACAATCATTTTGAAGGTCTACAAGCAAGGAGGGAAGCACTCAGAGGGTGCTACATCATCACCAAATTATATCAAGCACATTTACATACTCATCCTTGCGTAGAACCATCTGCAACCATATCAACCATGGATGGTCTGCTACACTCTGTGCTCCGAAATTGATTGTTTTAGACATCATTTTCAAAATCTTCTTCTGACCAAATGGAGCCGAATTTCAAAAAACTGAAAGAGCTTTTTCTCAAGAACGGGTTAAGGAACAAAATCCCCATTCAGTTTATGTGCATGTATCATATATTGGAAGATTCAAATGCATCTTTAAAGCCTATTTTTCAAACTATGCAATTTGTTGTTTTAGTCATGATTTTGGGGAACAAATTCTGAGCTGGGGAAGAATTTGAGGAAACTGAGAAAGGTTTCTCTCAAAAACAAGTTAATATACAAAACCCTATCTTAGTTTTTATACACGTGATATAGTTTGGGAATTAAAGATGTCACTTAGAGGCCCATTTTCACAATTCCTTGTTGGCAAAATTCTGAAATTTTTGAAATTCAATTTGTAAATGTGAATATTTTTGGGAGTTTTGATGCTTGCTAGGAGTCATAAGGTATAGGTGATGAATTGTTAGAATTTTCTTTGTTTTGGAGCAGGAACAACAACCCAACTTTAGATATTCAATTTTTTTGTGCAAGAGTTGAACTAAACAAATTTTAAGCTTGCACGTTTGAAAATAAATATCAAATGGGTCCCTCTCCATGATAGCCTCGTTGTCATCGCCCTCATCAACTTATTTTCTGTGAGTGTAACACATGTATATGCCAAGTTGGAGCTTATTGTGAAATTGTTGCGCAATCTTTCACTCATTGCCCAAGTCAGACTGCATGCTTTTTTCTGTGTTTGTATCAAGCCCGAACCTTGTTGTTTTGATGATTAAGGATAGGAATAAAAAAATGAATGTATCAGACATTAGTTAGTAAATAAGATAGAATTGACTTTATTTAAGGATAATGTTGCAGTTTTATTAGTTTTATTTTAGTTTTATTTCAGTTTTTGTTCAAAAAACAGGATGTTTCTAAGTTTAGTTGGATTCGATCCACTCAGTGGATAAAGAATACAATTTATCTCGTCATATTGATTTAATTTGCTGAAAATTTATTTAAGAATAAACAAACTTTGGAGGAAGGGTTGGAATCAAAAGAGGCCTTGTGTGTTTGAACTTATAATTTTGAATAAAATCTCAGTGCAGGTTTTTGTCACTGTTCTTTCAAATATTCATATGGTATGCCTTTCGCGTTAATGTGCTTCTTTTCGTGCAATTGCTAATCTGAATATCTTATTATAGTCTCGCTTTTAAAGTAGATTTCTGAAGCAATCCGCTAGAATTCATCTATTGATCCTCTAGTTGACTGTTGGTTTTTTATATTATGATGGAATTTATCCTTAGTTGGGTGCTCCATAATTGTTGTTCTTCTCAATATTTGGTCATGAAAGTATGTAGCAGAATCCATGATGTGCTCTGTTGCATTTGATTAAATATTGTTATGTGTTTTTCCAATTTACTGACTATACTACAATTGATATCAACTTTGAAATATGTACCTATCTTACCCGTGTTTTTAAAAGTGGCTAATATAAGCACTGGTGTTTCAGTTTCGAAATTTGAATTGTGGGTTTGGTTTCATGCCTCAGTGGATCTTTCCCTAAATCCACCAACAACTGGCATTAAATCTTAGGTTTCTTTTCAGATCTGGTCTTTGTAGTCCCTGAGCTTAATTGTTATTTACCTTAAGAATTTTTCTTGTGAGGGAGCCCACTTCGGTTAGAAAAGACTAGTGTTTAGCCCAAAGAGGTTTGTGGTTGCCCCTTCTAAAACCTTTTCTCTGCCTAGAGGTCATTACAGGGTGCTAACACAACATAATTCCTAGCCCTGTAGCATGGGCTAGAAATGATGATCCATGAAGGAATGATGAACGTGATAGTCGAAGGGGACTTTGCGTTAGCCATCCAAGCGGCACGATGAATGCAATGTGGCACACAATTGAGAAAATTAAGGAAGAACTAGTTCCTGAACAAGCTAATCCAAAGCATTTAGAAATATATGGAGATATTGAAAACTGTGGAGTTCACCTTAGTACATCGTTGAGCAAACGTGTTGGCCGATAGGGTGGAAAATGCAGAGGTCGAGAGCATCCAATCGCTAATTGACGTGGTGTGGGAGGAAATGTTTGAGTGTAAATTAAAGGAGGAATGTCAAAGGTTGGCGAAGAGAGATTACTCCATGTCAAGAAAGTGGGTTGACAAAGAAGGGGTTTGGCCCGAATCGGGATAATGGCCCACCTGACGATGCAAATGAATAACCCTCATTATGGAAAGACAGGTAGTGGCTATTTGGCAAACAAGAAGAAGTACATGTTCACCACAACAGAAGGAGTGACAATTGATGATGGGAGAGAGGGGATTTCCTCCTCAATGGATCATCCTTCGGATCACCTCATTAATTGGATAAGGTTGTGAGAGGAGTGGAGATGTACGATATCCTTTAGGGTGGCGTACTGGAGCAGGGAAATGGAAATTATGGCTTTGGACAGACCGATCGAAGGGGCGAATGAGAGGGAGGATGCCCGCAAGCTCGCACGTTTGTAGTGAAACACCAATGGCATGGAAAAGTTATTGAAATTAGAGAAGGAATACAATAAAAAATCAGTGAGTTGGTGATATTTTGGTTGTTTCCTTTAAATTTTGAGTCGAGATAGGGAATAAGAATTGTAGTGATAAAGCTAAGAGCTGGAAAGTGGTGTAACGTTGAGGGTGAGTTTAGCAATTTTAACATAGAAAATTAAGGTTTCGAGGAGTATAATGGCCAAGGGTCGCAATGTTGGAGGCAAATTGAGGGGCAAACCTCGTGCAGATGCTCAAGGTTTTGAGGCTAGTAAAATGACTCGAATGGAGGATGTGGTGAGGTTGGTTGTGATCAATTATCAAACGAATGTCCCGCAGAAAGGGAAGGAGATAACGGAAATCTGAGAGAATGAGGTTAGAAGACAACATAGGGTTGTCCCGAATGACCAAATTGAGGAGGAAGTAGATTGGATAATCGACATAGGGAATACCAAAACTCAGATGGTGGTGTACCATAAGACCCTGGAGACGGATTGGCACGTAAAAGGTCTAGTTGGGAAGTTGCAAACGAAGGCATCAAAGGGTGAACTAGGAGGCAAATGGAGACACAACTCCTGTTGAAGATGATAAACCAGAGATTGAGAGTAATTGAGGAGGCTGTCAAGGGTGTGAGGGGAATAGAATGCCTGCAAAATAATAGGATTGGGGATATAAATAAGATGTTCTCAATCTACCTGAAGTACATCCATAATCTAGACATCATGTTGGGGGAAGATCAAGGGGATTCGACCCATCTGAGAAAATATTAAGTTTGGGAGGTCAGAGCTGCAGGCAGTCGTTAATAGATGACTCCACGTGCGGGGGGGGGGTACATTAACAACAACTCCAAGTGAGGGAGAAACCCCTGCAGTTGAGCAAGGTCTGGGGACAACAACGGAAGCAACTCCTGTTAGTTAATTAGGACATTGGGCACTCTTTTGTTTAGTTTTGTTGTATGGTTTCATAGGCAATATGGTAGTTATTTTGTTAAATTCAACTATGTAGATCCAAAATGTGTAGTCACTGAGATAAACATATTAACAATTAGTAGTAGTAACGTAGGTAATTTTGTTGAACTATATAAGGGATACCAGAGACAAAAAAACCTTATGGTATGCCTAGTTAAATATGTGATTAAGACAATCTTTTTCTGCAGCTGGTCTGGTTTCCAATCTGGCAAACCAATTGTCGTGTTTGTACTTTGTGTTTATTTCGTAATATAAGGATGCTCAACTAACTTACAAATATATATGTGTGTGTGTTATAAAGTTTTCATATTTTTTTTTTTTTAAATCCATTCTAAAATGATTTTCTATAAATAAAAATTTATTTTCTAGCTATTTTAGAAATTAATAATATTATAATATTATAATATAATATATATATATAATATATATATATATATATATAATATATATAATATATATATTATATATATAGGAGTTGTCTATAATGCGACTTTTTGGAGATTCCGGTGACGGAATCCGATGGAAGAAATGAGGTTAAATCTTGATTTTTAGCAGTTAAAATGGTTTTTTAACTGCATATTTGGATTCAGCGCCCTGAAAAACCCTTGGGAGCCATTGACTGTGCAAAAACTAGCTATCAAACTTGGGATTCCATTGAATTGCTGCCGGATTTTGACCGGAAAAATCCGCCGAAAAGACTTTCAAAAAGTCGCGTTATAGACTACTGCTATATATATATATATATATTCCAGATTTTTTTATCTGGTTTCAAAGTCATTTATCAAAAGATAAATAAAAATTAAAAGTAATAAAATTTAAAAAATTTAGTAATGACATCTAGCCGAAGTCACCATTATGTTTGGGGCTTTTACTAAAACAAAAGTAGCAATGTTACCCTGTTAATTTTTCCTTGCAAAAAAATTTGAATAACTTGACTCACTAATTGCAAGTATTGGAAATATATACTTACATTTTTATAATGGAGTAGTCTTTAAGTGCAATTTTTTTTTTTTAGTTGGAATTGGCGGAAAAAATTTGTCGCCAAATATTGATTTGTGTTTTTGAGACAGGTTTTCAACGATGAAACAAAACTACACATGGATGCAAAAATGAGATATCTACCTCAATGCATGTCCCACAAATAGCAAGTAGCTAAAGGATTTTGTTCTGGAGACGTTTCATAAAAAGGTATGGAGAAAAGAGTTGGGTAGAAAGAAGAAATATTACATTAAGGAATTCAACCCTACGTGTGACTTACAACAAAAAGAGTTCATTGGAGCTAGCATTTCATGGAGGTCAAAGGTTCCTATTGCTCAATTAAGGACCAACTCACATCAACTTCGGTGTGAAACAGGACGGTGAAAAAGGCCTAAAGAAGCTTGGGAAGAAAGGGTGTGTACATTTTGCACGTCTGGGGTTGTGGAATCGGAAAAACATTTCATCTTGGAATGTGATGCATTCAAAGACATCAGAGAAAGTTATGAGAACATGTTAGCATCAATTTCTTGGCATTGTCTTTTTAGCGAGGAGATTGTTGGAAGGTTGGGTCAGCTCATCATCAATTTGAATGGGAAAAGCACTGAATTGCAAAGAGCGAAAAATAGGGAACTAATGGTCTCATAGACTATTTTTAGCCTCGTGGACCTTAAAATATCATTTCATCTATCAAAATTCATTTCTCGATGCATTTCGAACCAACAAATGTGGTTCATCGTTAGGACAAGATGAAGAACCAGATCAAGGCAACAAGTTAAATAGAGAGACCGATCATTCAAACGGCTAGAAAGAAACAACTACTATTGACCAAAGGAGATGGGTACAATTGACTAGGCAACAATTATATTTGATTCGTCCAAGAGTTAGGGAAATTTAAGTTACTTCATTAATTTGTTGGATATATTTATTTATATTTAAATTCATATGTAACTAAATATATCTAATTGTAAATAATAGAAAAAAAAAATGAACTAGAATATAACATAGTAATTTATTATTCTTTTTCTTTCTAATATATAAAACTAAATAAATCATATAACAAGATAGATAAAATATGTTATATTCGTTAATAATTAATTGTTAATTTTATACTAGACTATTTATGTTTAACCAATTGTATAATTTCTTTAAAAATAAATAAATTATATATAAATTCATTAATACCAACCTACGAGTATATATATAAACTATTATTTATTCACATTTAAATGAAAGAAAAATATTATGGAAATAGTAAGTATTAAACCTAAATGGTTATCAATTAATCAATTAATTAGTTGATTTGTTATTTAAAATAAATGCTTGTAATTTCAAACTCATTTATTTATATATCAAATTACTAAGTAAAAATATACTAAATTTTTTTAGAACTTCAACTAAGAGATTAATTAAGTAATAAGGGAGGTTTTATTATCCTCTTATTTTCAATAAAAGCAAAAGAAATATAAGTAAATTTATATGAATAAAATAATAATAAATATAAATAGGCCTAGTAATAAAATTAATAATTAGTTATTTAACTAATCAACAAAATATTTATCCTATTCCCTATATTATTACGAGTTTATTTAGTTTTAAATTATTATAGTAAGAAAAGAGGATAATTAAATTACTAGGTTTATAAGTTTCTATTCATAAAATTTTAAATTATTTACAATTGAATATATTTAGTTATATATGAATTAAATATAAATAAATATATCTAACAAATTAACTATTATATTAATGAAGTAACTAAAATTTCCTTAACTTATGGACCAATCAAATATAGTTGTTGTCCAGTCAATTGTACTTATTTCCTTTGGTCAATAGTAGTTGTTTCTTTCTAGCCGTTTGAATCTCTATTTAACTTGTTGCCTTGATCTAGTTCTTCATCTTGTCCTTACGATGAACCACATTTCATGGTTGGAAACGCGTTGACAAATGAATTTTGATGTGATTATCGCTGAAAACCTCTCTAAAAAAATTGACATGGATCACAGAAGCCTCAATTCAATAATTAATTTGTGTTGTTTAAACTGATTTTTTTATTGCATATTTAGATTGAACACCCTTGATTCCTCGAGCATTTCAATTGTGAAAAATTCACCTGTCAAACTTGTGATTTCAATGAATCTCTGCCGGATTCTAGATAAATTAAATCAGAAAATAAACCAGAAAAATTTCCAATATTAATCATGCTTAAAGACTATATATATATATTATATATATATATAATATATAATAATATATATAGTCTTTAAGCGTGAACTATTTGGAAAGTTTTCCTCGATTATGTTAAATATACTAATTTAATAGTATATTTAACATACTATTACTATAATTGCATAATATATAATTTTCATGTACTCAATTTTTTGATATATTAAATAATATATTTTATTTATCATAGCTAAGAGATTGCCGACAAATTTTATTATATATATATACATACAATTCATTAAATATCACTAAACCTTAAACTATAAAAAATAGAAGCATGAATTGTATACAAAATGAAATAATATATATATATATAAATATAATATTATATATATATAAATTCCAATGTACTCATTAATTTAAATTATATATTTTATTTATCATTAAGCTATAGGGATTGCTACAAATTTATTATTTTTCAATTTTTATGCAATTTCATGCTTCTATTTTTGATATACTTTAAGGTTTTAGTGGATATTTAACGAGATAATTTAATTTAAAATTATCAATTGCTACATTTTACTTATTTTAATGTTAATAATCTTATATGGTGTGTTTTTAACTATGATAAATTGTAATTATTTAAAGTGTTTTGGACTATGCTATATTAAATCAATTAAATGTTATTGTAATTTAAAAATATTTAAGAGTCTATAAGTTGAATATATCAATAACTTTTAACTTAATAAAAGTCCAGACATAAAATTCCCTTTTTAAGTTTTCACGAACAAATAAGAGCTAATGTCTACTTGTCAATCCTAAAGTGCTACAACACACCCACATCTTGTCCACGTGCCAAAGGTGCACATGAAGCAAAAAACTGAGAGTAACACCACCATCACAACATTTGCGATGTTTATATTGCAAAGAATGTGACAAAAGAGAGTTTAGAGAGGGTGCACTAACTTAACTTTCATAAAACTGAGATTTGGGGTTTCTTATGTATAGTGCGTGATGGCTTGGTGGCATGGGCACCACAAGGACATGGCATGACCAAGGAGTGTGCCCAACTATGTAGTGAGACGAGTCAGCATGAGGAGGTTGGACCGGGCAAGAGGTAGCAAAACAAGCTGAGTGTCGAGAAAGCACGTCGCTCGAACTGAAAGCAAGTAGTGTGTGAGTGTAGCCAATGCAAGCAGAGGGTAGAGCCAATAGACAAGTGAGCTGCAAGGAAAGTTGACCCAATCAAAGGCGAAGGGTCGATACACAAAGATGCATGTAAGAATGTGATAGGGCAGCGAATTAGGAGGAGGCAAGTCATGGAGATGAGAACGCAACAGAATAAAAATGAATTCTGAAAATTGGTTTGAACAAAGTATGAAGGATGCAACTTGGGTAGGCCTATGATAGGACAAACCCCTAAGCAATTCGAGAGAGAAATCAATCAAACCGAACTGAGGACATGTGGTGAAGATCCAGGTAGGATGGATATTTCAGCGAATAGGTTTTCTTGGTTATTTGGGTTTTTGAATTTTCTCTTATTATTGAATGAAGCCTTTATCTTAGGGACCTGTTGTAAACTTGTGACATTAATATAAAGTTAAGGTCGGAGGGTCATTCCCCTATATGATCTTCTTTACATGTGTATGATTCTTTGTGAATGGTTTTTATCCAAGTCATACAAGGAATGAAATGAAATGCAAGAAAATAAATGAAAGACACAAAGAAAATAGTAGGTATTATAATAATGTGATGAAAACCCAACTTCTATTAATAAATGAAATGCAAAATATTGTAGAACACAAACTAGCTATAATGGTGGTAGTTATTCCTGAAAATAGATGGTGACTACATGCATTTGTAAAACCAATTACAAGAGGCAGAGAGAATGACCTTTTAACTTAAAACAAGAACCCTAGAGGTCCAAAAATTGAACCCTAGAAGATGAAACACCAAAAGGGTTGTAGACCCCAATGGGGTAAGTTGGCACATCAACTTCTCGGGGTCATAGTTTTTGCATATGATCTCAATTTGGCGCGCTTGATAACCCGTTGGAAAGGTCCATCCAAGAATTACACATTATAACTAGCGCCCAGGAAGGAAGTGTGAAAATAGGTTTGAACAAAGTATGAAGGATGCAACTCAACCAATTTTGTGATAGGGTAGACCCCCTAGTAGGCTAAGAGAGAACTCAATCGAATTAAGTTGAGGAAAGGTGGGGGAGACTCAAGTAGGATGGATATTTTGTGTGATAGGTTTTCTTAGCTATTTGGGTTTTAGGTTTTTCTTTCATTATTGAACCAAGCCTTTGTCTCGAGACCCATTGTAAACTTATGGCATTAATATAAAGTGAAGTTTGGAGGGTCGTTCCCCTGTATGATACTGTGTACATATGTACGATTTTTGTGGATGTTTTTGATCTGGGCCATACAAGGAATGAAATGAAATGCATGAAAATAAATGGAACACTCGAAGAAATATAGCAGGTACAATAATGTGGTGAAAATTGAACTTTTATTAATTAATGAAATACAAAATATTGTAGAACACACACTGGCTAGAATGATGGTAGTTATCTCTTAACATAAAGAGATGATGACTATGCACGTTCATAAAAGCTATTACAAGAGGTTAAGAGAATGGTCTTTTAACATAAAGCAAGAATCCTAGAGGTCCAAAAACCTAACCCTAGAAGATGAAACACTGAAAGGTTTGCGAGCTCTAATGGGGTTATTTGGTACATCAAATTCTCGAGGTCGTAAGTTTTTCATACAATCTCTGTTTAGTGCGTTTGGTAGCCCATTGGAAATGTTTATCCAAAAAATACACATTCTAACTAGGACCTAGGAAGGAAGTGTTAAAATATGTCTGAACAAAATATGAAGGATGCAACCTAGGTAGGTATGTGATAGGGTAGACCTCAAAGCAGGCAAAGAGAGAACTCAATCGAATTGAGTTGAGGACAAGAGGGGAAGACCCGGGTAGGGTGGATATTTCAGGTGATGGGTTTTCTTAGTTACTTGGGTTTTCGGTTTTCTCTTGTTATTGAACAAAGCCTTTGTCTCAAGATCCATTGTAAACTTGTGACATTAATATAAAGTGAAGGTTGGAGGGTTGTTCCCCTATATGATCTTATGTACATGTGTATGATTCTTTATGGATGGTTATGATCCTAGCCATGCAAGGAATGAAATGATATGCATGAAAATAAATGGAAAGCACATAGAAATATAACAGGTTTTAGAATATTGTCGTGAAAACACAGCTTCTATTAACAAATGAAATACAAAATATTGGAGAACACATACTGACTAGAATGGTGTAGTTATCTCTGAACATAAAGAGATGGTGACTATGCACATTCATAAAAGTTATTACAAGAGATTGAGAGAATGACCTTTTAACATAAAGCAATAACTCTATAGTTCCAGTGACCTAACCATAGAAGATGAAATGCCAAAGGTTTGTGGGCTCCTTGGGGTTAGTTGGTATATCAACTTCTCGAGGTCGGAAATTTTGCATAATATCTCTATTTGGTGCGCTTGATAACCTGTTAGAAAGGTCTAGCCAATAACTATACATTCTAATTGGGGCCCAATCTAGAGATTGCAACTAATGTTTAAGCCCTTGCCAACTCAAAAAAGCATCAATTAGGGCCTCAAAAAAACTCTAAAAGTTGTATACCTGAAAAATTGTAGATAAACTCCCAAGATGGGGAATTATGCTTTGAACTAGTGATGTAGGGTTATGGCCACCAATAACCACCTGGTTTAGTGCCCCCCTTAGGAAGCAATTGTCTCCATTACATTAAGTGTCCCCATCAAATGGGAAACTTCTTCTAAATTTGGCTCTTGGTTGGCCATTTTTCTTGATGAAGAAGTTTCCCTGCTTTCACACCCTAGTAGAGTTGCATGTGTTGTCGGCAGGTATCCTTTATCTTATTGTCCAAGTCTTATCCATTGTAGCTTGTTCAATGAAATCAAGATTGAGTATGTGGGGGTCAATGTGGTGACTCAAACTGAATTGTTGAATAATAAGTTGCAAATGAATTTTTTTATTAATAAATAATTGAATGATAATACAATTGCCTTCATAGTAGTTGCTTATACGAGCATTGACTAGTCACAAAGGTGATTGGTCATGTCTTTTGACCATAAAAAACTTTCATAATTAATAATGATTAGTTGATTAATTGTTATTATTATTATATATTAATTATTAGTTAACTATTTAATTATTTTTTTGAATTATTTATTCCTAACATTGCCCCTTTGTTAAAAATGCTTTGTCCTCACAGCAGAGGTAATGAGGGATATAGTTGTCGCAAATTTTCGGTTTGAGGAATCTTCTTCCGGAAGCTTTTTCCACTTGATGAGCTAGTCTCTAATAGTTTTGGAACGTAATACCTTCTCTCAGGTAGCGAGGATGCCTTCGAGTTCTACATGTAGAAATTAATAGAAAATTTCTATTATTGATGAATTTGAACTAAAAACAAGAGATTAAAAATTTCCTCTATAATTCTATGGAATGGAAATGACAATTTAGAAACACATGCAACCATAAAAAACACAAGAGCACAATTATTTTACAGGGGGACCCAACTAGGAAAAACCCCTCCGTTGCTTTTCATGAATCAAATGATAATGTGAAACTATTACAATTTCTTACTTCAATCTTGAAGCACATCTTGTACTGTAAACCTGTTCTCTTGTTAACTGTCTTGCCCTGGCCAACACTTAGCAAATTCAAGGCCCCAACTTCCTCCTATTTCCTTGTGCAAATCCAAGGGGAGTTGATCACCTTCTCAATGGAAAAGCATTGCAAACTCAACAATATACAATTATTTATACAAATGTACCTTTTCCATCCACTCAACTACGAAATTCGAATTCCATGCATGATTGGGTCTATTTTTATCAGATTGACTAGTTAAGTAAGAGATTAGTGAGCTAACAATAGTGATAACTACTCAATTGACCTTCAATTGACTCAACTAATGACTAGAGCTCAGTTACTTGAGTTCAACTAATAATAACTCAACTATATTGCTAAATCTTAGCTATCAACTCATGCACACCTCTACTTCCAGCCTAAAAACTCGAATTTACTGACTTAACTAGTAGAAAAGGTTGTGTCACTCTTGCTAACTCCAATCCAAGTCATCCTGCTGATGTGGAAAATCAAATTTCTCCATTTGACTAAGGCACAATTCAAATGAAGTTGTTTCTTGCTACAATTTCAACACTCCCTCTTTGCAAGAAAAGGGTTATGCACAACCTTAATCCTACTCCTGTAGGAAGATATTGTAACACAAATCCCTCTCACTGTTGTTGTTGCTACTACAACAACTGCAACTGAGAAGCATCCAAATATTGCATCAATTGTGTCTCTAAGTTGCAACTGTCTCCTAAGAATTTGACTGCTACTTGTCTCTATATTGTCTACCGGGAAATTTGCACCGCTGCTGACTCTGCTACTGAGCCTCCTGCTCTGCTGTCAACACTGCTATGTGCTCCTCGGTATCTGACTGCTCCAACTAACACTGGTCCTTTTTCGATTGAATATTGTGGGCCCCTATAGCAAGATTAATTATCGATGAGAAGAGTATATTGGAATTGCTACTACTCCCCTATGGACCGTGCCCAAATCTCTGCAACTATAGGGCTAAGGCTCTACATCACCCCACCTCACTCCTGGAGGTATAGTTGCATGCATGGCGAAATCTACCTCTAGATTGTAGAGATTTTTCACTCTAATTCCAATCTGTTTCACTTGTCCAGTAGCAACATGCTTCAGAAAAGATTTTCCCTTACTGAACACCACATCATAACCTTTGTCCTCCAGTACAACTATAGAAATCAATTTTTTCTTCAGCCCAGGCACATTCATTAGATTTTTCAAGTGAATATGGGAGCCAGACTCCCTGTTAAAGATGAAATTATCAATTCCTTTGGTACTATACCTCCCATCATCTCCAAATTCTATGTGCAATTTAAGATCCTTCTCCTCTAGGCTACTGAAGATTTCCTTGTTTCCTGTCATATGATATGAGGCACCAAAATCTTGGTACCACTCACTCCCTATTACTGTTCTTTCCATGGGAGCAAAGAGGGTGAAATCTAACTCGAATTGAGATGCTAGAGCATCTCCTCCTACTCCTGTTGCAGTCTCCTTGTTGGATTTCTTGTGCATACACTTGGTTGCATAGTGTCCATATTCATGGCAGTGAAAACATTTTATTTTACTTATGTCCTTCTTCTTGTCATTGTTCTGGCTAGAATATAGCTTGATTTGGGCCTTCTTTCCATTCCCAACCAAGGAAAAATTCTCTTCTTCCTCAGCTTTGGATGTTACTCCATCTCTAGTGTTCCTTTGTATTTTTTCCTACGCCAAATCAGACCAAAGTCTTTCCCTATTTGGGAATTTTTCCCTCCCATTTACAGTGTCATGGTAGTTATGCCAGGATTTTGGAAGGCTTGGGAGAGTCAGGCTCACTACTTCCGAAGTTGGTATATTTTCTCCAACTCCTCCAAATTCATCTCGACACTGAGTGAATTGAGAGAGGTAATGTGGAATGGTTTCATTTTTATACATGTGATGTTTCTGAGCTTGTCCCACAATGCCAATTTCCTGGCATCACTACCATTTTTGTATAATTTAGTGAGGGTATTCCACATGCAAAGGAATACTTCTTTCCACGTAAATTCAAGGCTATATGGTCTCTCACACCCTCCAGGATGATACTCCTAACTTTTGTGGCATCCTTCTTCCACTGACCTAATTGTTGTGCATCTGATACTGTTGGCTTTGGGCTGTCAATTTTGGTGTACTCCAACACACCATTATCATTGAGTACAAATTCCACCTTGTCCTTCCATGATATGAAATTCGAGGTTCCCTCCAGTCATACTCTAATCTCAATACGTTGAAAGACATTTTCTTGCAGAGAAGAAAGCTTTATTCAATGAATCTGCAAATCAAAATATCTAAAGGAGAAGCTTTGTCGTCTAGTTTCTATTGTTATTTCGAGCTCTGCTACCATGTAGAAATTAATAGAAATTTGCTACTACTAATTAATTCAAACTAAAAACAAGATATTACAAATTTCCTCTACAATTTTGAGAAATGTAAATCACAATTTAGAAACACATGCA
>APFE031576598.1:0-37594 GCA_000404065.3 Pinus taeda
ACACCATGGTCTTCTGGTATCTAGCTCTTTTCCATATTTTCTTCCGCACTCCTACAACCTAGACCTATATATGGCTCCAAACCTTAGTCCAACAAATCCTAAATTCTAAAATTTACCAACACATAAACAATTATACATATCTAGCCTAAAACTTATTTGCTTTAAATTCATTTCACTAATAAAAGACTTTGAGAGATCCCTCTCTTGCTTAGTAGAGGTAGCCATTGAGCTAAAGTGGTTTGAGGTTACCCTTCTCGATCTCCTTTCAGCCTAGGAAACTGTAAGGGACTAACAAGATCGATGAAAACAATAATCAGCAAGAGGAAGATAAATCAATGGCACATAACACAATATGTATCCGAGGAAAGCCTCATCCCAAAACCCCTACTATCTATATTGAATTAATCAGAAATCCAAGATGAGAATATAATTCTTTTTCTTACAAGAACAATACCTACACAAGTATAATCAATCTCTCAGCTCACAAGCTAGCTCAAGCCAAACATTAGCTTCTTATGCTACTCTCCAAGCCCATATTTCCTTGTGGCCTTGGTCAAATAATTTGGATGAATACATATGCTCTGATAAACCTTGAGCTTAACTTGCACAAGTATTTCCTATCCTTCGCTTGATGACTTCCTTTGGCCAATACTTAGCCAAATTTCCAAGCCTCCAAGTTTCTAATTCTTTGCAAAATTCCTAAGATAATTAGCCCATATTTAAAGGGAAATTCCTCATCCATAACTGTGAAATCCAAAATTTGGTCCTTCTCTGATTGCATGCATGATATTTACAACTCAGTAATTCATACAACTGATAATACACTATCCCTACACTCTAGTCTCAACTGGGCGTTTCTCAGAATCGACATGCATGAGTTTCTGATGAAGGAATCTTCAGTTAACTGGAGTAACATGTGTGGATGCACCAATGCACCAACTGATTGGTAATCCTTTATTAGTTCCACAAATAGTTAAAACTAATTTAACTGAACATAACTCAACAAACTGAGTTATATAATTACAACTCAAAATTAAACTCATCCTAGACCCCTAAATCTTAGGGATCACACTTACATGACTCTATATAGACTTCCAAATCATAATTCCTAAGTTAACTAAATCAACTTAACTTATTCAACTAAGTCAACTTAACTTAGTTAACTATTTCAAGTTTCTATGAGAAGATAATTACAATTTTAATTCACAATTTAATTCAAGGAGAATTAAATTGGAATTTCTGGATTCTATTTTTAACATTTCTTGTTGCTATTTTCAACAAGCAAAGGGAGCACATGAAACCATACCTCTAGGTGTGAGGTGGGGTGATGTGAAGTGATAGTCCCGAGAGGGCTAAAATTGGGCAAGGTCCATTGAAAGGTTTTATCTCATGGATCGTACCTTGCTACGGGAGCTAGTAGGAGGAGTCAATGGTGATTGATGCAATTAGAGATTAGAGTGACAGAGGCTAGAGCAGTAAGATATTGGAGAGTGCAGAGGAGGGTTGACAACAATGCAGAAAGGAAGAGTCAACATAAGCGTAGAGTTTTCAGTCAATAGGGGCAATACTGGTTAGAGTCTCTGATGACAGAGGCATAATACTAATTCAGGTTGATTGCTTTTTTGCTTTTTTTTTGTTTTTGTTTCTGGAGTTGTAGTAGCAACAACACTAGAGAGAAGTGTTTCACACAGAACATTCCAAAGGTTCAGGATTGGAATTGAGTTGAATTCCTTTCTTGTTGAGAGGAAGTGTTGAAAATAGAAACAAGAAAGATTAAAAATAGAATCCAAAAATTCCTATTTAAGTTGTCCTAGAATTTAATTGTGAATTAAAATTGTAGTTCTTTTATCATAGCAACTTGCAATAGTTAACTAAGTTAAGTTGACATATTTAACTTAGGAATTTCAAGTTGGAAGTCTTTTGGAAGTCACGTATATATTCTCCCTAAGTTTTAAGGGTCCATGATGAGTTTAATTGTGAGATGTAATTAGATAACTCAGTTTATTAAGTTATGTTCAGTTAAATTAGTTCCAAATTGTTTGTGAAACTAATAGGGAGTTAACAGTGATTTGGTGCACTAGTGCATCCACAAGTATCACTCCAGTTAACTGAAGATTCCCTCATCAGAAACTCATGCATGCCAGTTCTGAGAAAGACCCAGTTGAGACTAGAGTGCAGGGAAAATGTACTATCACATGTATGATTTACTGAGTTGTAAACATCATGCATGAAATCAAGAAGATAACCTAATGAATTGAAGAGTTTTGAGGAAGGATTTCCAACATTAAATATGGGTTAATTCTCAAAGGAATGGGGCAAGGAATCAGGGGTTTGGAGAGTAGCAGAAGAGGCTAGAGATTGGCTTGAGTTTGCTTGTGAGCATGGTGAGTGATCATACTGAGTGTTGGGATTCTTCTTGAGAGACCAAGCATTGTATTATCATCTTGGATTTCTAATTAATGTAATATAGATAATAGGGGTTTTGGGCTAAGGATTTTCCTGGATACATATTGTGTTATGTGCCATTGATTTATATTCTTCTTTTTCATATTGTTTTCATCGATCTATTGGCTTCTGCTGGTTAAAGAGTAGAGTATATTCTTGTCTTGTGTTTTAGGAAATTACCTGAGTTGTGAATCTACAGGAAAATCTGCAGAGTATGTGAGAGAGTGGAGAGAGGGAGGGAAAGAGAGACAAAGTTGGAGGGGGAGAGAGAGGGAGGTAAGAAGAAATAAACATAGAGAGAAAAGTGGAGAGAGAGAGATGGAGTCATAAGGAAGATGCATAGAGAGGGAGAGAGGACAACAATAGAGAAGAGAGATAGAAGCAAGGGGGAGGGAGAGAAGGGGAAGAGAGAGAGAGAGGAGGAGGAAGGAGGGATAGATATATAGATTGGAGAAAGAGAGTGTATGTTTTGGGTGTGATATAGAGATACAAAGGGAGATAGAGATATAAATGGAAGGTGAAGGGAGGGAAGAAGAGAGAGATGGGGAGATGGAAGGAGGGACAAATAGATTGATAGATATGGAGTGAGAGAGTGTGTGTGTTTGGGGGGGTGAGATAGAGGACAAAGAAGGAGAGATGAAGGGAGATATAGATATAGATGGAGCGGGGAGAGAGGGAAGAATATTTCTTTCACTAGATGAATTGATTTCAGTGTAGATGGTGATTTCTAATATTATTTGATTGTTTGCACTAGATGCATTTATTCTAGTGTAGATGTTGATTTCTAACGATATTTGATTTCTTTCACTAGATGCATTGATTTAAATGTGGATTATTTCTAATCCTATTTGATTGCTTTCACTAAATGCATTGATTTCAGTGTAGATGGTGAGTTCTAATCCTATTTGATTGCTTGCACTAGATGCATCGATTTCAATGTAGATGTTGATTTCTAATAATATTTGATTGTTTTCACTAGATGCATTGATTTCAATGTAGATGATATCTAATCCTATTTGATTGTTTGCAATAAATACATTGATTTTAGTGTAGATGGTGATTTCTAATCCTATTTTGTTGCTTGCCCTAGATGCATTGATTTCAGTGTAGATGTTGGTTTCTAATCCTATTTTCTTACTTTCACTAGTTGCATTGATTTCATTGTAGATGTTGATTTCTAATCCTATTTGATTGATTTCATTAGATGCATTGATTTAATTGTAAATGTTGTTTTCTAATCTTATTTTATTTCTTGCATTAGATGCATTGATTTAAGTGTAGATGTTGATTTCTGATTTAATGTAATTGGATGTATGATGGTACATTAATTTTGAAGTGATTGGATTAACATTGTGCATTGAGTTCAGTGTAAGCACAAAAAATTATTGACAATGTACATTGATTTTTGTGTTATATTAATTCAACCTATTAATATTGGAGAGAAAGAGAGACAATGTATGATGTTTAGTACAACATCTAGAGCTAAATATTTAAATGGTTTATGATTTCAACTGTCCTTTTCATATAATCAATATGAAAAGATGACAAAAGTAACAAGGGTGATAATAAAAATAGTGGAAGAAAATAGTTTGAGATTAATCACCATGAAGACTATTTGTAATTGACTACATTCTTATTATTCACATTTTCTATCATTAAACATTATTACATTGTCACTTTGCATTCAAAACTTTTATTTCATAATTTTTCATCGTTAAAGTTATTAAAAATATATGCCATCTCAAGAAACTTAGGTAACTAAGAAAATTTAAAATTAAAATGACCAGATTAATCTCAAACATATTTAGCATATTTAAAATGATTATATTAATATTAGATGTATTTATATTGGTTCCCATGTATCAACTTTTGGTTGCTTACCTTTCCACTAGATCAATACGTCCTTGATAATGCTTTGGTGCAACTGGTGCTCTCTCATATCTAATATTACTTCTAGCTAGAGCCAAATGGAACAATCTTCATCCATTTTTTGTAGGTCAGTATGCACTTTCCAATTTTATCCCATAACATTCTCCAAACAAGACACATGAAAGACTGGATGAATGTTGGATTAGGCTAGAATAGCTAACTTGTAGGCAACTTGACCAATGTGTTGTATGATTTGATAGAGCCCATAGAACCTAGGAGTTATCTTCTTTGGAACTTTGTCTTTGGCTGATGTTTTTTTATAAATATATAGGTGAAGGAACACTTGAAAACCTTTTATAAAAGAATTTTCACATATCTCTTGATTAGCTTGTTGTTTCATTCAATTTTGCACCATAACCGAGTTGTCCTTGAGACAAATAATGATTTTTCTAATTTGAAGCATTCTATCTACTGCATGAACCTTAGATGCACTTGATAAATATGATGCCATGGATAAAGGCTTTTAGCCATAAAATTCTTCATATGATTTCATTTTTGTAGCTCCATAATAAGTGGTATTAGAGAACCATTTAGATAGGGAAAGCCATTATTTCTATTAGTGTATCTTTTCAAAATATAATCATCTTGAATAGGTCCCCAAGTAATTGTTGACCACTTCTATTTGGTCAGCAATTTGAGGATGATATGAAATGCTCATACTCAACTATGTATATTAAATTTTAAATAACTCATGCCAAAAATCATTGGTGGAGGTGGAGTATTGATCTAAAACACTAGAAGAGGGCATATCATGTAGCTTAAAGATATGATCCATGATGACCTAGGAAAATGAGAAATGAGTGAAAGGGTGAGCTAAGGAAAAAAGTGAGTAGATTTTGAAAGATGGTCTACCACCACTCTACCACCACCGTGATGTTTTTTTTGCTTCCTACTTTTGGGAGTGTCACAATAATATACATTGAAATATCTATCTAAATCTGCATTGGGATTGGTAAAGTTTGCAAGCCCCTGGTATATTAACTATCTCTCCCTTATTTCTTTTGAAATCATAACATGATGCTACAAAATTATAGATATATATTTTCATTCCTTCCCATAAGAATGCATCATTTCATAACTTTTATGAAAACCAAAGTTACCTTTTTCTAGTGAGGAGTGTAGTTCTTCTAAGACTCGTAATTTTAGGTTTGAATCTTTTGCCAAAACAATGTGCCCTATTAGCATCAATTTATCTTGTTTCTATGTATAATTTTTAGGAGGGTTGGGATATATATGAATTTGTTGGACGAGTCACCTTAAAGTATTGTTTTCCATCCATTATTCATAGGCTTATTCATCCATCCTAGACTTTGTAACAATAAGACAAGGAGTGATACATCCTCCTCAAATTGTCTAGATAAGGCATAAACAACAACATTCTCTTTAAAATTCTTATATATGATCTCATTATCATACCCCAACAACTTGGTCACCTACTTATGTTAATCTAATGAAGACAATTGTTTTTCAAGGGAGTACTTATAAATATGATGTTAAATATTGATATGAAAATGCATCCCTATGAAATATGGTTGTGAAGTCTCTACTATATGAAGGATAACTATCATTTCCTTCTCATATATGTATTTTCCCAATTTATGGTCACACAATTTTTTACTAATGAAGGTCAAGGGACAAACTTCTTACATCAATACTACTACTATAGGTCTTTTTGGGGTGTAACAACCCCGGGTTAAAATTTCATGTAATAAAGGTATATAAAGGAAAAATAAGTCCAAGGAAATGGGACACATATTCCAAGCTAAATGGTGGGAAAAATATCTTAGTGGGCATCACTTGTTGTGTTTATGGCTAAGGGGAAATTGGAAAAGGTAATGGAAAAGACTTTGAAAAGGAAAATAGGCATTAGTTAGCATACATTTTTTTATGAAAATAAAGGAAATTAGGAGAAAAGAGAGGTGAAAGGTCACAGGTTGCATGTGAGAAGGAAAATAATGGAAAAATGAAGAAATTAGAGGCACCAAGGATAAAAAGACATTAGAGCATCAGTTGGGAGCCTTTTGTTAGTTTAGTTTCAGGATTAGTCTCAGAGAGGAGAAGAGCACCAAGAGGAAAAGGAAAGCAAGCAAGCAAAGGAAAGACAAGAAAAACAAAGGAAAGCAATCATCAAGAAAAGATCAAGCATGGAAAGGTTGGATCAAGAAGATTTCGCAAGAATACTTACAGGTAATAGGTTGCATATTATTTCCTAGCCAGTTTCATATGCATGTGTAAATTTAGTTTATTTGTTGTTAGTGGCTCGAATTTTTCTCGGTTTTGATAGTGGTTTTATCCTTTCCTTTCCATTTCTGGATTGCCATGGTATGATGGGATTCATTCTCGGTTGAGATTTGGATTGCTGGAATATTTTGGATCTGGGTGGGTGGAGATTGTTTTCTCTGGGGAGCCCTCAATAGGTGGGTGGAATGCTATGTGGAATTATACATCTACGAATAAACACAACTTCCCTAAGTGGGTATTTACATTAGAACAACATAATTAAAGAGTGCAATCTTTTCATATTTTGAGAGTCTGAAAACAGCTTAAAGAGGACTCCAATTAGAGGAGTGAGTGGTGTCTAGGATAGCAACTAGTTCCAATGATGTTGGAACTTCTAAAACCATGTTGATTTATGTGAAGAGGCTGGCTAATAAGAACACTCATGGCAACTGTTCCTCAAAAGGGGTAAAACAACCAAGTGAAAGCGTATGATCGACCAAGCAGATAGTGACAATGGAAGGAGAAAAACCAAGGCTCATATGACAAAAGAGGCTAATAGAATGGCAATCATGAGGGTTAAAATGAAGATGGCTACATTTTTACACAAGCTTAAACCATAGGGAACTATGCTTGGATTCAGTTTCATGTTTACACAAGCTTGAAATGAAAAACTATGCTTAGAATTGGTTTACATGCCCCCAGCATGATGACTCCATTCTAGGTGCATGCCCCCCAAGCTTCATTACATTCACCTAAGTAGACTACTTGTGGATATTAGGTGGATGGAATGAAGGTTTGTTTATGATATCAAGTGAAAGACTCGAACGAGATTTTATGAGATCTAATCAACGACTCAACTTGGAACTTTGCTCTAGGGGACCTTGTTCCATTTTTTAATGAGCTTGACGCAAGACAAGGAACTCTGCTCAAATTCCTTGTTTCATTTTTTAACGAGCTTGACACAAGACAAGGAACTATGCTCTGGGACCTGTTTCATTTTTTAATGAGGTTGACACAATAAAAGAACTATCCTCATATTCCTTGTTTCATTTTTTAACGAGCTTGAAACAAGACAAGGAACTATGCTCATATCCTTTGTTTCATTTTTTGACAAGGTTGACACAAGACCAGGAACTATCCTCATACCCTTTGTTTCATTTTTTAACGAGGTTGGCACAAGACCAGGAACTATCCTCATACCCTTTGTTTCATTTTTTTTTTAACGAAGTTGACACAAGACCAGGAACTATCCTCATACCCTTTGTTTCATTTTTTAATGAGGTTGACACAAGACCAGGAACTATCCTCATATTCCGTGTTTCATTTTTTAACAAGATTGACACAAGACTAGGAACTATCTTCATATTCCTTGTTTCATTTTTTAACGAGGTTGACACAAGACAAGGAACTATCCTCATATTCCTTGTTTCATTTTTTAATGAGATTGACACAAAACAATGAACTATGTTCATATTCGTTGATCACGACCTGTAAGAGGTCATGACTTCCAAGAGGTTCTCATCAGATGGGAGAACAATGCTCTGGAAGGGATCCATAGCAAGGAATCCATTAGAGAGATCTAGTTCCAATGCCCCTAGTACATAGTGCACAACATCACGGAATTGATCGTCAGTTGATGTAGGCATGGAACGAGTTGCCACATAATTGACCCATGGAAGGGAAGATACCATTGGGACAAAAGGACCATTTAGGGAAGATGGTTGACTGGAAGCCATATTTGGACCGTGAAATGAAATTTGGTCAATGGTGACAATTCGGCCTTCATGCAGGAAGCACATCACTCAAAAGAATGTTGAAACAATAACTCTCATGTCATAAACATAGTCACGCCCAAGAATTATATTATAATCTAAAGGGCCCAGGACTACCATCACATTGAGATAAATAATTTTTCCTGCCAAAATAATAGTCAACTGAGGAAGGATCCCTAATGATTGAGTGGTTCCTTTGTTAAAAGCCAACAGATACTGGGTAACATGCACAATTGGTGGTGAACCGAGCACTTGCCAAGTAGTAGAGGAAAGGATACTCACATATGCACCTTCATCTATAATAGTGTAGGGTACAATCATATTACAAACTTGTACTATGATTTGGAAAGGCACATAAGGAGGAAGGAGACATCTTGCTAGTCGATTCCATCAAAGGAAGTGACCAGACTACTTGGAGGGGGTACTGTAAGAATGGGAGAATTACCCCCTTGAGTTATAAGAATGGGAGGATTTTCCCTTGTCTTGATGGAACAGGAGGGTTTCCTCCAAGCTCATTGGAATATGAAGAAATGAAAAGAACCTGAGTGGTATCATACTCACTCTCTATGGGAAAGGTACAATTAACTGAAGGTGAAATCAGATCAACTATTTCTACGACCTGTGATTGGTTAGGTATAGACTCATGGGATTCACATTCAGAGAGAGTGGGTTTGACTGATGATTGATTTGGGTTAGTCACTTCATCAACTGGTGAAGGATTAAGGGAAATTCTCCTGTAACCAGATGGAAGTCATTGTGGAGAAGAAGGATGATTATCTAACACTTTTTTGGCTTCATCTAGATATGGACAAAGGTGAATGGGGTGATTCCCTTCACATAACCTATAGGGAAACTTAACTTTACCCTTCTTTCCATGAACTTTACTATCATTAGTTGATGGTGTGTCACTAGCATGATCTCCAGAAGTTTATGACATGGGATGATGTGAATGAGAAGACCATTCCTCTAAGATCTAAGGAATATCAGAACAATTCTGAAGAAGATGGTCCCCAATACAAAGTTTGCAAGGATATCAAAGTTTGTGAGGCTTATCAGACGATTTCTCATTAGAAGTTGCATTCTAAGCAATGGTTTCTTGGTTTCCCTCTACTGAATTTTCTTCTTCTTCTTATTATTCCATTTATTTTTCTTCTTATCCACCTGGTTACTAGTGTCAATACTTTCATTGAGTGAAGAGGAATAATGGGAGGAAGAAACAACTGATGAAGAAGGTAAAGGGTCAACTTTAGGATCAATTGGAGGTTGATTTTGTCTAGGTGGAGGAGTAATCGGTTGCAGAGAAATCACGACATTTTGAACCAAGGAGGTTGAAAACAACCATACTGGCAAGCCAATGGTAAATCTCAGAAGGGATAATGTAGCTACATATGGAGCACCAATATTTCTGAAAGGAGGAAAAGGACTAGGATTCCCATCAAAAGGAATTCCTTGATCGGTGGACTCCAGAGTTGTTGCCATATGTCTCACTTAAGATCAACTAAGGAGTGACATGGAGGATGTTATCCATAGTCAATTAATTTTATTTTAATCAAAATAACGTAATAAAACAAAAGAGGGATAATCTAGACAAAAGGATTACCAAGTAACTGTGAACTGCAATATACTACTTTAGAAACCAAGGACTTAACATACATGCAGACAATCTCCCCGAATGTTGTTTTTGGTGTATCACAGTATACAAGGTGGCCTACTTGGTTACCTATGGATGTATAGCAACCTAATGTAGTCCTCCAAAATATACCTGAAAGTACATGGAGGCCCAATCCGTGTTAGCGTTGTGTAATGTGAAATTGCACAGTGAGAGCATTCCTTTATACTTTTCGTACTATAACACTGCCCTATATACCCGAAGGTACATGGACTAGCTATGATATACTTACATACATGGAATGAGGTATCAAACTCAGAATGTATCACAGATAAGTAATGACAACTGCTATGTTTTACGACGTTGGAACACGTCTCGAGCCTAGAACCTCTAAATGTTATTTGTTAAGTTACAATGCTCCATTAGGTTAATTCAGATAAATTTTATGTTGATCTTCTTAAGAATTTTCCTTTCCAGGTTCAACGCATGATCTATGTTTGCAATTCCTAGAATGCAACTAACATGAGCAACATTTAACAATGAAAATCGTAGCTAGTAAGGGATAGAGCAATCAGATCTTTGGCAAAGAGAAAGGAGCACACCTCACGAAATTTCCTAACTAATCCTTTCAAGCATTCACAAATTACAATATGCACGATGCAATTTTTTCTTTTCATTTCCCTTAATGTTTAGATGAACAAAAGGAAACTAATGCACATACAATCAATCAATCTTTTTGCAAGAAACAAAGACTTTATGACAGTTCCCTTTCGAATGAAATGAAGACTTTACGACACTTTCTTTTTAGGAAAGATTAATCAACTATAATCTAACTTTGACAATGAATTGATAATGATAAAGAAATCATTTAAGAAACGCTAAACAATCAAGGCCAAAGTAGGGCTATGAAGAGAAATACAAGTTGATTTCAGAATCACAAGTATCATTGATATTTAAGCAAGAAAAAATGGAAAGAAATTTGGAAAAAACCAAGTCAAAGGTGTGCTTTTTGGCTGAAGGAGCATCAACGTAGGTTAGAGTGGGAGAGACTGCACTGCAAAGCATTGTCTCTCACTCAAGGTTACTTTGTAGCACACTATCCCCTGACCAAGCCTCTGCTGGTGCCAAAAATCCAATCAAGTGACATTTAAGCACATTTTTTGACCAAAAAACACTTCAAAAGGGCTGAAATAAGATCAATGGAGGCAAGTAAAGTCTATTAGGGTATACTAGGATGAAGATAAACTACCAAAAATGATGATCACCCCTAGTAGGGTCGCCAATTTGTTATGTGGAATTTTGCATCTACGGATAAACACAACTTCCCTAAGTGGGTAGCTACACTTAGAACAACAAAATTAAAGAGTTTAACCTTTTCCTATAGAAGATAAATAAGACAAGGGACCTACTTGTTATCTTTCGCTTCCCTTTGTCTCCTTTGAATAGCTCCCGTCGCTTCTTCTTGAACTAAATTTGCTCGATCAGTACTTGCAATCATAAACAAAGGACAAAAACCAATCAAAGCAATAGCTCTATCTACTATAAGCAAATGGAATGAAAATAATTTACACATATAATCATCATACATAAAGAAAAGAATATGGGAAAATGTGTAAACAACTTTATTAAGTAGAAGGAAGAGTTACAACCAAAGAAGTCTGATCCCATGTCACTCATCTAGCTTGAGTTTCGTCCTTCATCACACCAAAAGCACAACACTCTGGAAACATAACAATACTTGCTTATGATCTCAAACCTCAAACCAACAGTATCTCCTTACAATTCTTCAAATTCTAGCCCCTGATCACTATGATGAGTGCTCAATTGATAGGGAAATGGAGGTGGTTTTGTCATAAATTGGGCATTAAATGGCTTTCCAATTTGGGAGTTAGTTTCCATGGAGGAAGGGATGAGAGGATAGGAGGTTATTTGATTCATTCCCTATCCAATTTTGAGCTCATAGGAGAGGATAAGAGGTGGGAATCTTCTAGAATGATCTAAAATGAAGGAATATTCCCAGAAGCCTATGAAGATTTCTCTCAATCTTGCCCAGCGCAAGTCAAAGTGGGTCTTGGTGCTTTGTAGAGTAGGCTTGAATGGGCCTAAGTGCTTTGCAACGCATTTTCCCCTGACCAAGGCTGCGTTGGTCCCTCAAGGAGTCATTTCAAGATGTCTTTAGGCCAGGAAATTCTCAAGAATGATGTCATTCAATGTGATGACTTGTCTAGGGCATTTAGCAACTGAATTAGGGTTTGATGAGCCCTAAGAGTACTAATGTGAATGTTTGGAGTGATGTGCCCAAATAGACCTATAACATGGAGACAAGGAAATTCCTCAAGGGATGGTGAAGGAATTTTGAGGCATCTAAGCTCAGTTTGGTGTTGTGATCTTAGGACTAGTTTAGGTGAGATAATGGTATGGTGAGGGTGGAGCTAGTTTAACCTTTGGATTCCCTTGGTTGTTTATGGATTGGTTTATCCCATGAGATCCCACATTCATTCTTGAAATATGTCATAGGGGTGATTGATTGAAAGAAAGATTTGGTTAAGCCCAATATATGGTCGGGTGGTACATGAAAGTCCCATATTTGGTTGCCTTTACATATGGTTAATAAGAGCTAATTTTCTCCTATCTTTGATAATAAAATGTACTTGTTATTGTATGGCTTTAATGGTTGTTTTATCATTGTTATCGATCTAGTTATATGCTGGTTATAGGCATGGTTATATGAAAAAATTAAGTATGGCTTTATTGATGGTATTGGACATGCCAAAACTTAGGGGATATCATCAAAAAATATGAAGTCCCAACTAGACCTCACACCATTTGGAGTAGGAGTCCCAACAATGGGTGGTAATGTTATGCCTTGACTTCAAAAATGCACAAAGTGAAGTACGGTAACTTTGGGTGAGAGCAAGTGTGTGACCTTGCAGAAGGTTAAGTGTGATGCATGAAGGTTTCAACACACAAAGGGAAAAGGAAAGTGCACCCTTTAGAAGCCTGTAATAGTACACAACTTAAAAGGAACACATAAGCGTAATGACTTCAAAATCTAAGATGCGGAATAGTCCACAAATTAAAGTGATGAATTAATACAACAATACACATTCAACAAGATTCATACAAATAAAAATGAAATAGTTCATAAGCATAAGTGTAAGTTAAATGACATACATTGAAAATACTACAAGAATAGTCCTACTATATTCATAAGATATGCATGAAAGCGTGTTGGATCTGATTTTATTATAAGTGAAATTTCCATTCATACAAACACCATTGATAGACCACTAACCCCAATAGTGGAACATTAAAGTCAAGAACACCTTCTCCTTCAAATAATTATACTCGCTCTATGCTACATATAAGACAAGGCTCCTCACGATACTCCCAAGATCCTTCTTATTGGGTGTGGAGCCTGAGTATCTTCTTTATTCAGTGGTATCACTGCGTTGGACCTTAGTTCATAGAGTGGTGGTAATGCCATCCGTAAAATGTACGCCACCAGGGGGGTTCACGGGGGGAGAAACTATGATTATTTGGAGCCCCCTTGGCGAGGATCGGGGGCAGCACCACCGAAGCTAAAAATAGATGTAAAATTTCCTTGTAAAACGTTGTAATTTCGTAGTCAATCTGGGTCATTCATTAGGTGTTGATTTGATGGTAGAAGTCATGTTTAATTTAGGGTTTTTTTCCCTAGAAGGAAACCCCTCACTATATATGAGGGAATTGTATTGCGGCTAAGTAGATCTGTATTTTGAGCAAGGAAGAGAGAGGAGATTGAGAATGAAGAGGGAATTATAGCAGATATGTTGTAGGTTGTATCTCTTCATTTTGTTGGATAATATAAAAGGAAGGACTGGTTGTTTCTCCATGGATGTAGCCCAAATTGGGTGAACCACGTATATCTATGTCTCTCTTGCTTTATGCATGTTCTATGTTTATATTTCTGTAATATATAAATTTCTAACAACTGGTATCAGAGCTGAAGGTCTATTTGGATGATAAACGCATAGGAGAGAAGGGTTCCTGGTTCGAGTGGGAGCAATGGTAGAAGATGGTAGGTTTAGGGTCGAAAAATTTAATGGCCAAAACTACTAGTTGTGGAAGATGCAGATGGAATATTATATGTATCAAAAATATCTGTACCTACCATTGAGTGGAAGAACAAAGAAGCTGACGAGTATGACATAAACAGAATGGGATATTCTTGATAGAAAGGCACTTGGAACTATACGGTTGTGCCTAATGGATATGTTGCTAATCATTTAAATGATTTTAATATAGATACCAGTCAGTTAAGTTCTGTAGGGGTAAATTTTGATGATGAAGTTTGGGCTCTATTATTTCTATGAAAATTTCTAGAAAGTTGGAATGGTTTAGTTATGGCCATTAGTAATTTTGTCTCTGGATCTAGTACTTTAAAGTTTGATGATGTTGTCGGTGCAATCATTAGCGAGGAAATGTGATGGAAAAGCTCTGATGAGACATCGGATAATTCTTTGATTGTAGAGACTAGGGGAAGAAAAATGGAAAGAGGAAATAGCCCAGGATATCAAAGTAAGTCAAGGAATGGTAGATCCAAGTCCAAATCGGGGATAGTGTGCTAGGAATGTGGGAAGAAAGGAAACCTGGAGAAATACTGCAAGTCTCAGAAGGGAAAAGAAGGAGACACACATCAAGAAAACAATCATGAAGCGAATGTGACTGGTGATGTGTTACATGATGCTTTGATTCTTTCATTAGAAAATATTATTGATGCCTAGGTGGTAGATTCAGGGGCCTCATTCCATGCCACACCTGATAGGAAACATTTTCATGATTATGTTCAAGGAGATTTTGGACAGGCTTGATTGGGTTTTGATAAACCCTGTAAAATCATTGGAATGGGTACAATTCTCATAAAAAAACAAAATAGAAATCAATGGCTATTGAAAGAGATAAGGCATGTTCCATATCTGAAGAAAAATATGATTTCAACAGGACAATTAGGAGCTGAAGGTTGTGTAACAAATTTTACATATAAAACCTGGAAGGTCACTAAAGGAGCCCTGGTAATAGCAAAAGGATAAGAGGTTGGTACATTGTATTTATGCAATGGTATTTCTAATTATGTTAATGCTTTAACCTCTACGAGAGAAGATATGACATTGTGGCATCATAGGTTTGGGCACATGAGTGAGAAGGGGATGTAGATTCTTCACTCAAGAAATTTGTTGCCAGGTTTGAAGCATGTTGATTTAAAATTCTGTGAGAATTTTGTTTATGGAAAATAGAAGAGAGTCAGATTCATTAGAGTTGGGAAAGAAAATAAGAGCGAAAAATTAGAGTTTGTGCATACATATGTATGAGGACCTACTCAGGTATCATCTCTCAGTGACTCTCATTATTATGTTACTTTTATTGATGATGCAACCAGAAAAAAATGGATTTATTGTATTCGAAATAAATATGATGTATTTGATACTATTAAGAAATGGAAAGCTTTGGTTGAAAATGAGACAAGAAAAAGGTTGAAGTGTCCTAGATCAAACAATGGAGGTGAATATTGCAGCAAAGAGTTTGATAGGTATTGTTCAAAGAATCAAATTTGTAGAGAGAATATTGTTCTAGGAACACCACAAGAAAATGGTGTGTCAGAAAGGATGAATAGGACAATCATGGAGCATGCAAGGTGCATGAGATTGCATGCAGGATTTCCTTTACAATTTTGGGCAGATGGTATAGATAATGTTGTCTATCTAATAAACAGAGGGCCTTCAAGTTCCTTTGATGGTGGTATTCTTTGGCGGAATGGACAGGAAAAAAGGTAAATTACTCATTTTTAAAGACTTTTGGTTGTGAAGCCTTTATCCACATTATTAAAGAAAAAAAAAACAAAGCTTGAAGAAAAATCAAACAAATGTACATTTATTGGATATGGTGTTAATGATTTTGGTTATTGCTTTTATGATTATGAAAAACACAAAACATTAGGAGAAGAGATGTCATATTCAATGAAAAGCTTTTGTATAAGGATTAGATGCATGAAAAGAAATAGGAAAAAGAAAATAGAGAATACACAATGCTTGATGAGATCACAAAAAAAGAGAAGGTGCCTAAAAATCATAATGATCTACAAACATAACAACAACAACAACCACAATAGAAACATGCACCTCAAATGCCTGAAAGTGGTGTTAGAAGATCTACCATGATAAGAAGACCCCCTGAACGATACTCTCCTTCATTATATTATGTATTTTTGACTGATCTGGTGAACCAGAATGTTATGAAGAAGCAGTGCAGGTAGAAACCAGGAAGAAGTGGGAGAAAGCCATGAAAGAAGAGTTGGAATCCTTAGCACATAACCATACTTGGGATTTATTAGGTTGCCTGTAGGTAAAACAACATTGCAGAATAAATGGGTTTACAAGTTGAAGGAAGAAGATGGAGGTAGAAAAAGGTATAAAGCTAGACTTGTGGTGAAGGGGTTTGCATAGAAAAAGGGTATAGAATTTGATGAGATATTTTCTCCTATTGTTAAAATGATTTCAATCATAACTATTTTAAATCTAGTAGTAGCTGAAGATTTGCATCTTGGGTAGTTAGATGTAAAGACAACCTTTCTCCATGGGGATTTGGAGGAAGAGATATATATGCAACAACCACAAGGATATGAGGTAAAAGGGAAGGAGAAATTAGTGTGTAGGTTGAAGAAGAGTTTGTATGCCTTAAAATAGGATCCAAGGTAGTGGTATCTAAAATTTGACAGGTTTATGTCTGAACAAGGTTATACTAGATGTCACTCTGATAATTGTGTTTATCTCAAAAGTAAAAATGATGGAAACTATATTATATTTTTATTGTATGTAGATGACATGCTTGTTACATGTTCTAACATGTAGGAAATAAATGTGCTCAAAATAAAATTGGCGAACTCATTTGCATTGAAGGATTTGGGTGCTACAAAACAAATCCTTGGTATGAGAATAACTAGAGACATGAAGAATCGAAAATTAACATTGTCTCAAAGTGAGTACATAGAAAAGGTGTTGAAAAGATTTAATGTGCAGATTACAAAACCAGTTAGTATACCTTTTGCCAGCCATTTCAAACTAAGTAAGGAGGTGTGTCCCAAGACTCAGGAAGAAATAGCTTATATGTCTAAAGCTCCATATGCATTAGTAGTTGGAAGCTTAATATATGCAATGGTCTGCACAAGGGCTGATATTGCACATGCAGTAGGAGTTGTAAGTAGGTACATGAACAATCCAGGAAAAGAAAATTGGATGGCAGTGAAGTGGATTCTCAAGCATTTGAGAGGTACCACAAATTAAGCATTATGCTTTGGTGGTTCAAGCATTACTCTACAGGGATATGTTGATGCAGATATCGTGTGTGATAGAGATAACAGGAGGAGCACAACAGGGTATGTGTTTACTGTAGGTGGAACAACTACCAGTTGGGTTTCAAAACTACAAAGTGTTGTTGCACTCTCAACAATGGAAGTAGAGTATGTTGCTGCTACAGAGGCTAGTAAAGAAATGATTTGGTTACAAAGGTTTCTGGATGAATTTGGTAAGAAGCAGGAGTTGGGAAGGTTATACAGTGACAGCCAGAGTGCCATACATATTACAAAGAACTCTACATTTCATTCCAAGACTAAGAATATACAACTCATGTACCATTTCATACGATCAGTGTTGGAAGATGGACAGTTGAAGCTGGAAAAGATACACACTAGCTAGAATCCTGCAGATATATTAACAAAAGTTGTAACTAGGGATAAACTGAGATTCTGCTTGGTTTCAATTGGCCTTCAAGTATGATGATGAAGATGAGAAAAAACCAGGTCCAAAGTGGAGTCATTTTCCATCAAATGAAGCAGCGGTGGAGTTGCTATAATTGGTCTCCAAGTGGGAGATTGTTAGGTGTGGAGCTTGATTATATTCTTTATTCAGACATATTGCCGCATTGGACCCATGTTCATAATGTGATGGTAACGCTTCCCATAAAATGTACACCACCATGGGGGTCCAGGGGGGGCGACGATGATTATTTGGAGCCCCCCCGGCGGGGGATTGGGGGAAATTCCCTCGAAGCTAAAAATAGATGTAAAATTGCCTTGTAAGATGTTGTAATTTCGTACTCAATCTAGGTCATTCATTAGGCAAAGATCTGATGGTAGAAGTTATGTTTAATTTATGGTTTTTTCCCTAAAAGGAAACCCCTCACTATATATGAGGGAATTGTATTGTGGCTATGTAGATCTATATTCTAAGAGAGGAAGAGAGAGGAAATTGAGAGTGAAGAGGGAATTACAACAATCTGCTATAGGTTGTATCTCTTCATTTTTCTAGATAATATAAAAGGAAGGACTGGTTGTTTCTTGTTCAACATAGCCCAAATTGGGTGAACCACATATATCTATGTCTCTTTTGTTTTATGCATGTTCTGTGTTTATATTTATGTAATATATATTTTTCTAACACTTCTCAGCCTAATGCTAGCCAAAATCTTGGCTCCCAAAAGCCCCTTAAATGAGTTATGAGGTTCTATTTATAACAAGAGGGGGTGACTCTTCAACTTACCTTTCTGATCTTTTGGACTACCCTCATGACTCTTCAACTTATTTACAAAATGACTCATTACATTACATCATGACTCTTCCTATTCCAATATTGACACTTGGAATTTCACTTAATTAAAAATAATATTACAATTTACACTTGTACCCATATAAGAAAAAATAGGGTAGAGACAACTTGACAACCTAACAAGACAAAACACTATAATGCTTGAGTTTGGGGAAACTCTAGCTCAAGAAATTCCACTTGATGTTTCTTGGTCACATATTGGTGCTACGCTTGGTACTTTGCAATGACATCCCCAAACTTTGTAATGATGTCTGGTTGGAAGTAGACTCTTACCTCCATGGAATCTAGGTACAATGATTTGGAACCAATTTCAACCTCCTTTTGAAGCATGAGTAACCTTGTTCTAATTTGGATATACCATTGATGTAGTTCTGCATGTTTTGTTTGTTCAACTCCAATCCTTCCTCAATGGAAATTTATCTCGGCTTCTCTAAGTACTCTTTGATCTCCTACCTGGCCTAGTTCCTGCGTTTTTAGTGAGAGAACCAATTGATGGTATCTTATGTGCATTCACCAAGACATCCAAACTATTATATAACCATACATATGAGGCCTGAATACTACCAATGAAAGAGGTGAGTTACCTGTTGATTTGAATCAACATTCGAACCTTTGCTTTCTCCATCTTTGCCTGTGGCTTCATTTTCTTTCCTAAGTTAAGTGGTTTCCCTTTGTATCATATCATCAATTCATGCATGGATGCGATGACAGCTTGTATATTCATGAGATTTTTGACGAATTCTTTTCTCTATTGTTGCAAGCCATGCAAGTGAACAATTCCCTTATGTATGGTTATGATCTCCTCATAGAGATCATGCATGGTCTCTCCAAATGTTGATACTTCACCATATATGATTGATCTCATTTCCTCCAAGTAGACCTGTGAGGAGACATCGTTCTTTGCTGCTACACGAAGTTGTTCTATCTCTTGCCAAGAAGCCTGTAAGTTTTGTGTCAATTTATTATTCTTGGTCATAAAATACTGAATGTTTGATCTTGTTGTACCTGCAAAGGCCAAGTTGGATTCGAGAATGAAATTTGGATTCTTACTGGTGTCTACCACTATCACCCTCTCTATAGTAAATGAAAGAGATTCATGATCATCGATAAAATTCTTTCTATGTTCTTGTACAATTCTCTTATGGAATTCATTATAAGATAGATTGTACAAGTCCATTATTGTATCATCATCAAGAGGAACAACATCCCCTTCTTCACTCGGAGCTAACTCTGGTGATGGATACTAAACAATGACCAGTGGTGCACTCAGCATCACATAAACATCCTCATTCTATGACTCCAATTCCAACTCCATATCTACAACTTCAATCAAGTCTTCAATCTGTTGAGCAAGCTCCTGATCCTACATTTATTCACCCTCCTCCTTTACTGCTGGTTGGTTTTGTTCTTTCTCTTCAACCTTTATTGGCCCCGTTTCTTTTGCTATGATGCCTTGCCTTTCTTCTTCTTCCGGCTTATGCTTATCTTCTTGTTCTTTCCACCTAATATTCACTTATTCCTTCAATTCTTGTTCTTCTTGCTTCAATCTCCATTGTGATTCTTGTAAGCTCTGCTTTTCTCTCTTCCTTTTCTCTGCTCTATGTATCCTCTACTTCCTCTTCACTCTGCTGCTAAAGCATATTTTATAAGGATTGTATCTGCTTTGATCTTGTAACTTTATACTCCCCCTAGACTATCATCAACCTTTCTCTTTCCCTTATCTTGTACAAGTTTGTTTCTTTTTGCTAGTGTTGCTTCTAAATTTGTCTTCTAGATCTGCCTCAAGGCTCTTTGCTGAAAGAACTTCATTAACTTGCTGCCATGTTAGTGTTGACTCCTTTTCTATAAACAGTTGAGTGTCCACATATAATGGCAAGTCTACTGGTGTTTTCTCAACTTCTTCCCTAGTACTTCTTTCAGTGGTCTCTTTTGAAGCATCTCTCTTTGGTGCCATGGTAACAATGACTGCTGGGAGAAAGTGCTTCACAAGTGTGGTACTTGTGGGACAAAAATGATACTCATGGCAAGCAAACATTAGCTTCAAAAGATCTACCTTGAAGGCATGATCAAGCAACAAGTCGAGTAACAAGAGAGATGGATTACACAATTTTTATCAACAAGGGAGACCGATTGACTATGGGAACTACACATTGTACAATCCCAGTAGCCAAGGGTGAAGCTTGAGGCTTGGAACTACGTAATGCAGAGTCCCATCCTAGGCAAAGACTATGAAAGATTGCACATTGTGTAGTCTCAGTGGCTAAGGTGGCAGGTGAAGCCATGAAACTGAGTAGTGTGTAGTTGTTCCAGCCATGAGGCCAAGCTTATGGCTTGAGCCTTACAATTGCACAGTTCCCAACTAGACAAGGCAAGATCTGGCCAAATCAAGTCTAGATCTACTTGGTGGAAGTGTGAAAAATGAGCAGAAGTGAGTTATGATGTGATCTTGAGTGAAAAACTAAGTATGAATAAATCAATGTAGATCAAGTGCGGAGACTAAATAAACAAAAGTAAAATAAAGTGTGTGAGGGGAGTCTCTGCAACAACGACCATCGATGCAAAAATAAGAAAACCAATTCAACACTTCTAAAAGGAAAATGAAAACTTAGAAAAGCTCTTCTACATTATAAAAAAGGTTGAAACGCTAAAAAAAATGAAGAGAAAGAAGCAAAATGGCACTCACACAAGTGAAACGAAAAAAAAGTGACAGAAAAAGTGACAAAAAGGGACAAAAGTGAAACTCACCTGGAAAAGTGATGATGACCACATTGAAGGTTCCTTGATCTCCTTGGAAATGTTAGATCTCCAATATCGTATGTGAAAATGAGCTCTAGAGGCGTTGATTATGATCCAGGTGGAGATTGGTGGCTGCCCACCTATCCCACATAGACCTCCATTCAGATTCAATTGTTTCCTTGTTTATTTCAGCATTTACTATTTTTAGTCGTTTTTCGGGTCCTGAACGTACGAAGCAGTTTAGACCCCCTAAACGAATTGTTTTTAGACCAATTGTGACAAATCTTGTATTGCTCAAAGATACCTTTCTAACAAGGTATCGTACACACCAAACGAAGATAATATGACCAAGTTGTGGCCCTGAGAAGTTGGTTTCCCAACTAACTCCAACGAGGCCCACAAACTCTTTGCATTACATCTCTCGAGGTTAGGGTTTTGGTTGTTTAGGCTTTTCTCATGCTTTTCAGTAATAAATAGGCTCTTGAGGGTCATTGTAACATAGTTCAGAGGTATGTAGCCATGACATCACTTCTCATAGATAAGCTATCATCGCTCGAGCTAGTCCTATTTCCATTCTATTTGTAAGCATATTTTAGTGTTTGATATTAGTGAAATGAAGTGTTATTTCTATTGAATCTTTGTATTTATGGTTATATCTGTAATTTGTTGTGTTTCTATTTAAATTTGGATCAATGGTATCAGAGTGGTCTGTTCTTTCTCTGTTTTTCCTTGCATGTCCCCAACGAGGTCAAGATATAAGGAGTTAGGGCTTGAACTGGTCGATCCTTTGCAATACCAGCCTCGCAAATATTGATGACCTCCCATGGGGGATGAAAAGAAAGATGAGGAGGGAGGGGATCCTTTCAAAATCTTGCTCGAAGAAGCCATTGAGTGACATAGGAATGCGATGATGGACAACCTTTCCAAGATCCTTTAGCGGCTACCCAAGGGTGACACATATACTTCCAACAGCTACTCTAGAAGTGCCACACCCTTTAAGGTACAAGTTAACTTTGACATTCCCATATTTGAGGGTTAGATAGATAAGGACATTGTAGATAAATGGTTAAATCTGCTAGAAGGATATTTTTCTATTCATGACTTTTCAAGATGGGAAAATATTACTTTTTCTCTTCTCAAAGTCATCCCCTACATCAAGTATTGGTGGGAAACCTATTGTGAGAAGAAGGATGAAAGTACGCCCTCACTATTTTCGGCTACACCCACTTGGGATTCATTCCGAGATGCCATCAAGGAGCATTACTACCTTATCAATATCTTCGAGGACAAATACATAAAGTGGACCACACTGTAACAAGGAAGGGACCAAGACGTGTCAGAGTTTACCAATGTTTTTCATACCCTTTGCATGAAGTTGGGTATCAAAGATTTTGAGAAAAATTTGTTACTCAAGTATTGTGAATACCTACATAGGTACATTTGGGATGAGATGGAGTTCTTAGACATCACTTTGCTCAGGATGACGTACTGATACACTGTCAATATTGAGCAGAAGCTTAAGTAGAAAAAGTGAGACTTTGGATTTGTGAATCCGAAGTAAGGGAAAGGCGCCCCCAAACTGTAGAGAAAAGGGAAAATCCAAGGCAGGGTGACCCAAGATAACCCACCAAAGTTGCAAGGAAAGAAAAACACCACAAAGACAAAGAAGGACACAAGGAAGTGGTGTGAGTTCCATAATATCTCCACTCACAACACAAATGAGTGCCAGGCCAAGCAGTCACTGGTGGCCGAGATGAAGGCTTTTGAGTCTGACAAATATTCTGACTCTAAGTCAAAACCCAACAAGGGGAGTGAAAAAGGGAAGAATATCATTCAAAATAATCACTTTTCCACTGTGGACACCACCAAGATCTAGAAGATTGAGCTTGAAGATACAGAAGAGGGGAAGTACCTATTCCACTCACAGATATGGGTGAAGGGTTTTCCGTTGCAGTTCATTGTTGACAGTGAGAGCTAAAAGAATATCATTTTAGTAGAGGTCATGAAGCATCTAGGACTACCAACTACAACACATCTGCAACCATACACTGTTTGGTGGCTTCACCAAGGACGAGATCTCCATGTCAGCTAATAGTGTCGCCTTCCCTATAACATCAAGCCCTTCAAAGATGAGGTACTATGTGATGTTTCTCCTCTTGAAAGCTGTGATCTATTATTAGGAAAACCATACTTATGGAAGAAACATGTTGTATATGTGTCTAGACCTTACTCTGTTATTATTTTTTTGGGTACTAAGTTATAGAGGATACCAGAGGTAACCCCAACTACCGCCATCTCTTTGATCTATGCTAAGAAAAGAAGTATGGTCATCTACCAGACTATGAAATTTGCTTTCTTTGTGATTCACTCTCAAAGTAAGGGGAAGGTCATAGCCATATCCATGGCTCCTAGGAAGGGTTCCTCCAAGCAAAAAAAGTAGGTGGATATGATAGTGGAAGAATATAGGGACATCTTCTCCTCACCCACAAGGGTACCCTTGCATTATCAAGTCAAGCATTCAATCGATCTGACTCTCGGATGATCCGAATTTAAATAGGAATGCAACAAATTATAGATATAACCATAAATATAGAGATGCAGCATAAATAACACTTCCTTTCATTAATATCAAATAATTAAATATGTTTACAAAAAGAATGGAAATTAGACTAGCTTAGGCGATGGTAGCTTATCTTTGAGAAGAGATGTGGTGGATACATGCCTCTGAACTGAGTTACAATGAGTCTCAAGGGCCTTTTTATTATTGAACAATAAGAGAAAACCCGAAACAACCAAAAACCTAACTCGAGAAGATGTAACACCAAGCTTTTATGGGCCCCATTGAGGTTAGTTAGGCAGCCAACTTCCCTGGGTCGTAACTTGGTCATATTATCTCTATTTGATGTGCATGATACCTTGTTGGAAACATCTCTCCATGGAATAAAAATGAAAATGCGATATCACTATATTTTCCCAGAGGAATATTTCCAAAAAATGTCGTTTAGGGCCTCAAAACAGCTTCGGAAGTTCAGGACGTGAAAACTACCAAAAATAGTAAACTATGTTATAATTGAGGAAACTGAAAAAAACAAAACTGATAGAACAATACTGGGGGTCTAAGTGGAATAGATGGGTGGCCATCAATATCCACCTATATGATTCCTCCCCCCCTTAGGAAGAAATGGTCACCATTGAGTTGAGTTCCTCCATGAGATGAGGAAACTTCTGCTGAACTTGGTCCCTAGTGAGCCATTTTCCTTGGTGCAAGAGTTGGTAGGCTTTGATAAATTGACACAGTTGGATCTTTTGTTGGTGAGTGTTCTTGATCTGCATTTCCATAATTTGATCAGTTTCATCTTGTTCGATGCAGTCTGGATTTAACTCTGTTGGTGTGAGCTGTTTTGCAATGTCGGATGTGTCTAGTAATGGTGGAAAGTATGGCCGAAGGTAATCCACATTGAAAACTGGGTGCAAGCCAAAGAATGGGGTAATGTTGAGCTCAAAAGAATTATCTCCCATAGCCTTGGTGATGGTGTATGGCCCATATCGAAGGGGGAAAATTTTGTAGTGGGGCCTAGTGAGGTGCTCCTTTTGCAGATATAGCCAAACATTATTGCCCACCAAGAACTTGTGTGGCACCTGATGTTGATCATGCAATTGCTTGTACTTAGAATTGGCTTTATACAATATGTCATGGACCTATTGGTGGATATTGAATGTGCTTAATGAAGTTCTTTCCCTTGTTAGCTTTGAAATGGACATGAGCCGAGTTTGCTTGAGTCGCTGCAAATGGTATGGACACATCAATGGGACTTAGTGGCTGGAATCCCAATCCCACCTGAAAAGGGTTGTGGCTAGCTGAGCTATGGAGAGCCCGGTTGTAGCTGTGCTGGACATAGGGGACGCTCTCATCCCATGTGCATGGATTATTTGAGTTGTACATGTGAAGAATGTGTACGATCATCATGTTGATGACTTTTGTCTGGTCATCAGTTTGGGGATGGAAAGATGTTGACTTAGTGAGCTTGGTCTCCAACATTGACCAAATATTGGACCAAAATGTACTGAGGAACTTGTTGTCTCGATCTGAGATGATATGCCATGGTATCCCAAAGTGTACACACACTAGTTCAAAGAAGAGTTTAGCAGTGGCTTGTGCTGTGATACTCTTATTGCAGGCCACCATAATGGCCATCTTTGAGAATTTGTCGACGACCAAAAAAACATAGTCATTGTCATGCCTAGTAGAAGGAATCTCTGACATGTAATCCATGGATATGGATTCCCAAGGTTGACTAGGGGTAGGCAACAGAGTATTGAGAACTTGCTTCTTGATGGTTGGTTTGGAAATGGTGTAGGCAGTGTAAGATCTTAGTACCTCCCAACATCCTCTAGAAGATTCAGCCAATAGAAATACTTCTACAGTTCTGCCACCGTTTTCTCAACCCCAAAATTCCCGGCGGCCCGACTGTATTGCGCTTCCCAAATCATCTTTGCATGCTTGCTTGAAGGAACACAAAGGTGTCCAAGATGGCATAACGGAGCATCCTGGAGGTGAAAAACTGAAACTTGTTGACCCTCCAAGAGTGTATCGTATGTGTGGCTGAATTTTGGGTTGCTTTTGTAGAGAAGTTGCTAGTCAGAAGTCTAGTGCCCACAAGAGTTGAGCATGATGGTTAATGCCATGATTAGTTGTCAACTGAGGTAGTTTACAACATTATTTGTGTTTCCCTTCTTGTACTTGATATTCAAATGGAACTGTTGCAGGTATGTGGAGCACTTCTAATGGCAATCATTTTTTAAATTCCCTTACGTCTGTATGAACTGCAGGGGTTGGTGGTTTGTGTGGATCATCATTTCCTTCCAAAAAATGTAATGCTTCCATTGTGGGAAAGCCTACACAATGGAATACATCTCTTTATCATAAGTGGGATACTTCGGGAATCTGTCTGAAAGTATCTCACTATGATATGCCACTGGATGCCCTTGTTGAGTAAGGAATACCCCAATAGCATAGTCATAGGCATCTATCTCGATCTCAAATGGTTGTTGCAAGTCTGGTAATGTGAGTAGTGGTGCAAAGCAGAGGCGATGTTGTAACTCTGTGAATTCCTTTTTTTGAAATTGAGACCAAAATAAATTTTATTTTGCTCCTCCTTTGGTGACTTGACTGAAGGGCCAAGTGACATGATAAAACCCCAACACGAACCTGCGGTAGAAATTGGCAAGACCCAAAAAGTTGCGGAGCTCTATTAGAGTGGTTGGGGTTGGACAATCCCGAATGACTTAGATCTTGGTTGGATCTAGATGCACCCCCCATTCATCAATAATGTATCCAAGATACTAAACCTAGGTCATGCCAACATTGCATTTATCCAAATTGGCACACATCTTGTGTTGTCGCAGTGTTTGGAGAACCTATTAGATGTGGTGGAGGCGCTCTTCCCAAATCTAGTTGAATATCAAGATGTCATCCAAGTATACCACAAAAAATGAGTTGTTGAATCGACACAAGATGTTATCCATCACCCTCATGAAGGTTGCAGGAGCATTTGTCAACCTGAAAGGCATAACCAACCATTTGAAAAGGCCCTCCTTGGCTTTGAAGGTAGTCTTCCACACATTGGAGGGTTCGATTGGTACCAGGTGATATCCAGACTTCAAGTCAATCTTACTAAAATATTTTCCCCTTTGAATTGGTCTAGAAGGTCATCCATCTATTGGATCGAGTACCTATTCTGAACAGTGATCTTGTTCACCACCAGATAGTCAATACAAAGTCTCCAAGTCCCATCCTTCTTTTGTACCAACATGATCAGGCTCCCACAGGGTGATGAACTTGGCTGAATGTGACATTCTTGCAATAGCTCCTAAATTTGCCTCTTGCTTTCATCATTCTCCAAAATGGAGCATCAATAGATTGGTCCATTGGGTAACATTGCACCTGGGGTCAAATCGATGGAGTGCTTGACCTGACAGTGCAGAGGCACTCCTATAGGGGAGGTGAAGATGTCCTCGTAATCCTCCATGACCTTGTCCATATGTTGTTGTGATGCAGAGGGGCCTTGTCTACAGGTCATGGCCATCATCTTCTTCTTTCCTTGAGGGAATATCATTAGGAAAACAAATTTCCCAATTTTTGTAATGAGCTTACTGCATTGTTTTGCAGTAACCAAAGAGATGGCAATAGGCGGTGCTACCTTCGGTATGCTATACAACTTATTTCCCAATGTAACAATAATAGCGTGACGACTTGACTCATACACATCATGTTTCTTCTGCAAGTATGGTTGGCCTAATAATATATCACAAAAATAATGGGGAGAAACGTAACATAATACCTCATCCGTGAAGGGCTTGATGTTGTATGGAAGGCAACATTGTTGGCACATGCGCAGATCCCATCCTTGGTGAAGCCACCCGATGGTGTATGGCTGTGGGTGTGTTGTGGTCGGTAAGCCCAACCGCTTCATGACCTCTACTAAAATGAGGTTCTTTTGGCTCCTGCTGTCGATAATGAATTGTAGCGGGGAATCCTTTACCCACATTTGGGAGTAGAAGAGACACTCCTCCTCCTCTAGATCTTTGGGTTCCTCCTTCTAGATATTTTGATGTTGATAATGGCATTGGGCTTCGCAACAATAATTTGCTTCCCTTTGTCATTCCCCTTGTTAGGTTCTGACTTAGATTCAGAACATGCATCTAATTCTGAGGCCTTCATCTCGGCCACCATTTACTTCTTGGCTCGACACTCGCTTGCGTTGTGGGTGGAGCTCTTATGGAACTCACACCACTTTCCTGTTTCCTTCTTCGGCTTTGCACTATTAACCTTTGCTTGTGGCCTTGGTGGGTTGTCCTAGGTCATCCCACCTTGGCTTTGTCTTTTGTTTTGTGGTTTGGGGGCGCCTTTACCTTGCTTCGGATTCACAGATCCAAAATCTCACTTCTTCTCTTTAAACTTCTGCTCAATTTTGGCAGTGTCTTGGTATGCCATATCGAGCGAGGAGATGTCCAGGAACTCCATATCATCCTAGATGTATCTATGTAGGTAGTTGCGGTACTTGAGTACAAAATGTTTCTTAGAATCATTGATACCCAACTTCGTGTGAAGTGTATGCAAAACATTGGTAAATTCTGGCACATCTTGGTCCCTTCCCTGCCGTAGCGTGGTCCACTTTCTATATTTGTCCTCATAGCTCCCGACAAGGTAGTACTGCTCCTTGATGGCATCTTGGAATGAATTCCAAGCGGGAGAGGCTGAAGAGAGTAAGGTCGTAATGTCATCCTTCTGCTCATAATGGGTTTCTGACCAGTCCTTGACGTGGGGGGAGGCTTTCAGAAGAGAAAAAGTAATATTTTCTCGACTGGAAAAATCATGAACAGAAAAATATCCTTCTAGCATATTCAACCATCTATCTACAATGTCTACATCTATTTGTCCATTAAACATGGGAATGTCAAATTTTACTTGTACCTTAAAAGGTGTTGAGCCTCCAGAGTGGTTGTTGGATGTGGATGCGTCACCAGTGAGAAACCTTTGAAGGATCTAGGAAAAATTATCCATCATTACGTTTCTTTGTTTCTCGAGGGCCTCCTCGAGCAATATTTTGATAGGATATCCTGATCCCTTGTCTTTCTTTTCTTCTCCCATGGGAAGCCGTCGAAATTCATGAGGTTGGTCTTGCAAAGGTTCGACCAATTCAAGCCATAACTCCTTTTATCCCAACCTTGTTGGGGACATGCAAAGAAAAACAAAGAAAAAACATATTGTTCTGATACCACTAATACAAATTTAAACTGACACACAACAAATTACAGATATAACCATAATTATAGAGATGTAGCATAAATAATACTTCCTTTCATTAATATCAAATAAAGAAATATGCTTACAAACAGAATGGAAATGAGACTTTCTCGGGTGATGGTAGCTTATCTCTGAGAAGAGATGTGCCAACTACATGCCTCTGAACTGAGTTACAATGGGGCTCAAGGGCCTTTTTATTATTGAAAAATGGTAGAAAACCCTAAACAACAAAAACCCTAACCCGAGGAGATGTAACACCAAGAGTTTATGGATCCCGTTGGGGTTAGTTCACTACAAAAAAAAATGACATTGGTGAAGGGCGAAAAATGTCACCATAAGCTCATTAGTGACAGTCAAAAGAGCCTTTGTCACCAAAAAATGAACGTCACCAAAAGTGGCATCGCCAAAAGTATAGGTGTTGTGGTGACATTCAAAGTCTATCACCAATAATGATTTATAATGACAGATAGTGACCATCACCATTTCATATGAGCAATGGTGATGGAGCATAACCTCCGCCACCAAAAACTGAATGTCACCAAAGTTGGCATCACCAAAAGTATAGGTGTTGTAGTGTCATTCAAAGTCTGTCACCAATAATGATTTATAATGGCAGATATAAACCGTTACCATTTCATATGAGCAATGTTGATGGACCATAGCCTCCGTAAAAAAACCTGAACGTCACCAAAGGTGGCGTTACCAAAAGTATAGGTGTTATGGTGACATTAAAGGTCTGTCACGAATATTGATTATAATGACAGATAGTGATTTTCACCATTTCATATGAACAACAACGATTTATTGTGATGGATCTTTCATGCCTGTCACTATTGGTGCATATATATGGTGATGTTTGTTGACCCTCACCAAAAGCTGCATTGCCATAAGTATAGGTGTTGTGGTGACATTCAAGGTACATCACGAATAATGACTATAATCAGACAAACATTGACCATCACCATTTCATATCAACAACAATGATTTATGGTTACAGAACTTTGAGGTTCGTCACTATTGATGCATTTATATGGTGGCGTTCGTTGACCGTCACCATTTCATATTTTGGTGATGGTTGAAAAATGTCACCAAAGCTCATTGGTGTTGGTCAAAAGCTCATTCCATATGGATCATGTCAGGGCATGATGGAATTGAACCACCAACCTCCTGCTTGTAAAGGAGGTTCTCTTCCATTGAGCTAGCACCCTTTAAAGAATTAGACTTTTAAAATTAGACCTTGAAACTTCATAAATTGTAAATTCTACAACTTTCAATAAATTAAAGTGTCAACAATATTTTACTAAACAAGCAAAGCAACATCGAAGGTGCAGGTCCCTATCTAGTGGTTATGGAAGTTATGAAAAGTGGGTGGAGGGAAAAATAAGTATGTATAAGAGAATCAATATGTTTAGTTGAATACTCAATTAGAAATGAAATTTTGAAGACATTTATAATCTATAAATGACCTATAACTAGAAAATGCACCAAATATTGCAAAGGAAATGTCATAAGTTGATAACATAGGGAAGAAGAACATTGATGAAGACAGATGCAATATGTTATAGGTTCAGTGAAAGAAAAATATCAATGTTGTTGTTGTTTGGTTTTTAGATACCTGAATGATATCTAAACTTCTATGCAAATGTAACATGGATCTCTAGAAACTATGAACGACATATGATATATATATATCCCCTTTACATAAACCAACATGCAATTTGGAATTTCACAAATCCACACTCAAAACATGACAACAACCAACAAATAAAAGAAATTGACTTGGACAGAAAGCAATAGCTTCAACTTCATTCTTGAGCTACTTCTATTTATTTGAATTTGACTCATGATATTTTTTATCTAACAAGGAATCAAAATCATCGCTAGTATTAAATTCATCCAACACAGACTTTGGATATCCCACTAACATCTGCATTTTTTTTGCCATGCTTGACAACCATGGAGTTTCCTGTTGATAAGAGAATAAGATGTGTGCCTGCTACTCAAGAATAGATTCCTTATTAACCATTGTTACCTAAAAAAAACCAAAGAGACAACACAATATCAGCGTACACAAAATCCCCTACCAAAATATAATCATAACTTAGCAAAGAAGTCTAAAAGATGTTCTTAATTAATAAATTTTGTATTTGGAAATATTGTTTCTTTAGATTTAAAAAATACTATGTTGTAAAACACTTCTGTCTATTTATCCAGTCAATTATATCATAGCATATGTTACATAGTAGCAATCTAAAGTACCTAAAGTAAAAAGACAAATTTTCTCAAGAAAATAGATTTAGAAAAGAGATTTGAAAACTATAAGTTTGTCATCAAAGCTTTACTTAATTTAAAAACAAACTAGTTGGAGTTTGAAAATCAAAATCATTCATAGGAAATGAATAGGACAATGGCCAAAGTCATTATTCATACAAATAAATCTAGAGTCACTATTTCCATTGCAGATAATTGAAATTTGGGAAGTGGTCTATAGATTAGAGCTTATTTTATGGGAAGACTGATCAATACCATCATTTTTTTTCCACGGTTTGTTGTGTCTCTAGATCTAGATCAGATAGCTTGCAATTCTCAAGTTCTACATTTCAAGTATTGATTTCTAGCTCACCCTTTAAAACACAATTCTACCACTCCATTTTATTCTGTTTTGTCAAGAGAATTGGCAGGACCTTCCCATCCTCTGTTTTACATAATCAATAACCATCCATCAATGATATAAAGAATAACATATACAAGAAAAAGGCCAAATATGTTCTTGTTGTATACCTTTGTCCTAGGACTCATCTGACCTTACTGGTGCAAAGAGCTCACCCTGAAAAAATAACATCCACATTGAATTTAGAAAAAAAATTTAAATCAGGCTCCAAGTAAACCAATCAAAATATGAACATCCTTTTAATCAATAAAATCTCTGACTTAAAATAAATGTGGCCTAGAAGTGAATGTTATATCAACCATGTCAAGTAACTAACATCGGGTGAGAAATACAATCCATGCATATTGGATTAGTGAAATAATTGATCTGGTAAGGCTCAAAAATAGATGGCTTAGAGCTAAGAAATGCAAATAAATTACTTAGAACTAAGAAATGAGGTTTCCCTTTCAACCCTGTCATTAAATAACTCTTCTTTATGTCACTTACCATTAAAAAATTTTTGATACCGGGTGGAAGTGGTATTGTAACATTAACCTTTGATAGTTTGTTTCCATGACTACTTCTCAAGATGCACTCCATTACCAACATTTGGGGCTAGATAAGATACATGCAAGAACCATCAACATGAAAATCAATACACATCCTTGTAAGAAAATGGTAGGAAAAAAAAATCCACAAATTAAAACAAACTGTAGGAAACCTCATTCATGCAACATGATTATCTTGTCATGAAAAATAAAAAAATAAACAAGGAGAAATGTAATTTTTGCCACATTTTGATAATGAAATCTTTTGCATATTCTATGAACAATTGATGAAAAAAGTCAGCTAAAGCTTGTCAGCGTCAGGATTATAGTAAAACATAAAGGAACCACTCCAACACATATATAATCCTAAACATAAATATCTATACATATAAGTATTTATTAAGGACATTGCATTTTGTGAAAATATGGAAGTCAAATCTTTGAAATAACACAATTTATGGTACCACTGCCTTATGAAGTCCATTCATTCGAGTATTTACGAAGTCCATTCAGGAATTTATTCAAAGTTCAAAGTTCAAACAATTAACATGTAGCCTAAAAAAACTCAGATTTGAAAAGGAGATAACCCAAAGATGTAGAGTATATATCTCACATTTATATATCCTAATTTCTAGACATTAAAATGACACTTTTTAGCATACTATTGTGAATTAAGCCCAAAATGCTAGAAAAAAATATTGATGGTTATTTTGCTAATATAGAAGTTTTATACATGCATTTATTTAAACAGATAGCTTGCAATGCCAAACATATATAAGGATGCACACAATGCGTTGCATCTTTAGTGCTGATGTGTGAACTTGAGACAACGAAGTCCAACATTAACAATTTACCTACAATATGCACTAGCAGAATAGGTGAACAATAATATTGTAGGTATGTGTTATGAATACATGTATTGTAGGCCAATAAAAGTATGGTTAGAACATTCATGTCCAACCCTTCCAATTTTTCCTATAATTTTCACTGGTCTAATAGGTGAACAATAGAACTATAGGTGTGCATTCTATATCACTTACCTAAATCCAACACCTTCAACATAGAAATTTCAAAGAATATGTCCAGAACTGGTAGATAATTTGAAAAATGAAAGAGTCGGTTTGATTGTTTCTAGAGAGGACTAGATTCTTACATTGTTCAATGTAAATTCATGACACTTTTCCAAGCTTAGATGGAACAAAAAGGAACCAAACTAGAAGGTTATTTAAAGAATCCTTACTTAGCTAGGGTAAAATGTTAGCCCTGTTTTATCAAAAAGCATAAATGTAAAAACTTTAAGAAATTCAGTAAAGAGACTGTAGAAATGTTCTTATCAAACCACTAACGTAAAAAAAGCTAAGAAATATTTCTTTGTAGAAGAGATATTCATGGTCAAATTAACAAGAAAGTGACCTTTTAACATAGTTAATGCACTAGTGCTCATGTCATAGTGTCCCAAGGCATGCTAGGGACTACATAGAATGCTCATGTACATCTAGAGAAGAGGTGGGGAGACATCAAGCTATAGTCAAGAGGACTACAAGTGATGAGGGGCAGATACTTGAGGTACCCAACCTCTTGGATTATACCTTACTACGGGAGCCTCAAAGGGAGAGTAGTAGGACTGGTGGATGTGGGTAGAGATGGATGCAGATGAAGCAGCAGAGAGTGCTACAATGCAAGAGTCCCCAAGCAGCAAGAGTCTAGTAGGCTACAATAGTGTGAGCCCTAGTTGTAGTCACAAAGGAGCCCTAGCTGCAGTCATGAAGAGAGACCTAGATGCAGCCTTGAAGGAGCTCTAGCCACAGTCGAAAAGGAAGCCCTAGCTGCAGTAAAAGGAAACCCTAACTGCAGTCAAAAGGAGGCTTAGCCACAACAAGGGAGAGGCCTAAGATGCAATCCAGAGAGAGGCCTAAGATGCAGTCAAGAGAGGCATAAAGATGCAGTCAAGAGAGGCTAGATATGCAGCAAAAGGAATTCTCTTATCCATAGCAAAGGAGGCTTCAATCTGTAGCAAGAGGGAGGCCCTTATCAACCATCAAGAAGAAACATATAGCCGTCGTCAAGGAAGGCCTAAAGCAGCACTCAGAGAGGCCCTAGACAGAGTTAAAGGGAGGTCCCAACCACTACAAGAAGGATCCATAAGACAGCAAGAAAGAAGCCTTAGAAGCAATGTGGAAGTATTATGTTTTGCTATAGGTACAATGTGTGAAAGGGAGATTGTTTTAAGTGTTGTTCTTGGGTTCTGTTGTAGGGAGAAGGGCTGAAGTTTGAATTTTAAGATCACAACAAGAAGAGGCATTCAACGTGGGTTAAATAGGGTTGTTTTGTAGCTATTCCAGGAAGACTGAAGGCTTGAAATGAGGTCGAGTATCTTGCTTGAAGCTTCAACTAAAGGATGAAACTCAACTAAAGGATGTCTTAGCTTAATAAATTTCATGATGGCCTTTTACAATCATATACTTATGAGCGAACCCAACCCTTATTATTGGGACTTATCCTAGTGTCCTGATAGGTGGGATATAGAGGAAAAATATGATCTCCCTTTCTCCATTGCATTCCTCCCACCTTGAAAATAAAAAGGGGACATAATGAATTTCATATACACATACTTAATAGATATATATTCCCAATCTCTTGCCATCTACTAGTTGCGCCTGCTTGAGCTAGGCTCAAGATTAGTCAATCCAGAGCATGCATATCCCTACTTATTGTCCACATGCCTCTTGGTGGATCTCTCTATCCTTATAGTGCTAGTAAAAGGGTTTGGGTATGGTAAGGGTTGCTAGCTAGTTTTTTGAACCTTCGTATTTACATTTTCTCCTGGTCTTACCTTACTCTCATCTCTATGTATTCTCAAATTAAACCAACTACACAATCAGGAACTTTGTTCTTGTGTGGTATCTCAAAATAATTTTCAAACATAAAATTATAGCATATTGTCACAAGGAGACTAGTCATGGTTTAACAGATCAAACTTGACATCTTACATTAACAATTTCCTTTTACGTGATGCCAGTCTTCTCTCTAGGCCTTGGAACCATTCCTAAAGGGGTGTACTACATGACCAGGGTTTTGCACTGCCATTAAACTTAATTATAACTAATTATGAGAACAAGATAGCATTGTTTATATACCAAATTTCTTAAATTAAGATTAGCTTCCTATATGAATTACAGTGCACTGATAGAAACAGAGATAGTTTCCAACAAAAAGCACCTAAAAAAGTAGCAAAAGTCATAGGAGACACTTATTTCGCTTTTTCGGTGCCAGTCTTTGAAGACCTCCACCACCATCATCTCTTCCACATTCATCCTCCTGCACCTTGAAAGTTGCAGGTACCACTCTATCCCTGTTTCTTGAAATCTCTCTGATAGGAGTCTCTGAAGCCTTCTCAGAACAAGGAATCATAAGTGGATTGGTTCTATGAGGCATCAACTCCTCACCACTTTCAACAACTTCCATCATCAACTTCCAGCCTTTAAAATCAAATCAAAAAACAAATTGGCTGTAAGATGCTTCTCCAGATGCCATTTTTGTAGCTCTGGGAGCATTTTTGGGGACAATAAAATATTTTCCATTTTCATCGACATTTTTTTCAACTCTACCATCCTTTAATAGAAATGATAAAGCAAAGATGTCTTCTACTGTCTGGGAAAATGATATTATATTTAGAACCAAATTCTCTAATCTGGTTACTTCTATTTTCACAAAATGTTAAATATGCTTGCCATATTCTTATATGTTTCTGATTTTTCATCTTCTGGGGACTCTTTCACTACTTTAGGTCAAGTGATTTATATTGGCTTAGTCTGTTTTCTCTGTACTATAGCTTTCCTTTGCTTGGGTTCATTATCCATTGGTCCAAGCATAGTGAAAATTCTTGCCACATGCTGGAAAATAGAAGCATCTTAAAGCCCAATATTTTTCCATGATATTTGGGTCCATATGCCTGGTCACTATAGTTTCTTACAATATCGCTACTAATAAAATCAACTGGAGTATCACCATCATTGTTTTGTGATCTGTTAACAATAGCAAGGAGTGTGGATGTGAGATCAAAGAGTGTATCAGAATCTGTAACTTGCTCATGAGGTCTCTCAACAAAATTGTGCAAGCTTTCCACTTTGCTAATTATAGTCTCAAATTTTCCATATTCTGCTTTTAAAATATTTTCACTCTCCTCAGCAATCGAAGCCTTGAGGGGATGATAATTGTACCTTAATATGCAATGTTTCACCATACTTTGATTGTTACCACTGCATGTATTTCTTTCTCTCTCAAGGGCTTATTGTGGCCTTGTTGTGATCCTTTTACCCCACGAGAGGAATCTTCCAGTGTCTGACTCAATGTTTCTTCCTCTTTAAATCTAGCTTGGTTACCAAGCCTTCTACCCATCCTTTCTATCACCTGCTTTTTGAGTTGATAGAAATGAAAATATTCAACCAAAGCTGGAAGGAAGGGCTTGAAATTGAGATTTCTGATTGAAGAATTTTCGTGAAATGGAAAGAGAGCAAGAAAAGATTTTCGTGTTGCATTGAAATGAGGGAGGGAAGGGAGTTGTGATTTCCCCTACCCTGAGAAGTCTACTTTGTAATAGAAGAGGGATGAAAACCCACTATAGTGGGTATAAAGTCCCTAGACATACACATTGTCAAATGAAATGTGTAGGTGTAGTGTGCCAATTAAGCATGAGGATTGGGAGAAGTGACACATGTGGGAGAGTGGCCATATTATTGAAGAATTGTTTACATTGAGGAAGGACACCATTTGAATATGGTAAGAATGTCAATTCTAACGTGGAGAGTATCCAACACCAATTTCTCATCTACATGAGGGAGTTTACAATTTGTATATCTTTGTCTCAGTCCCATGGTGAATATATTAGTGTGAGGATATGTTATGAAACCAGTTCAAAAAAATATAGAATGGATAGATCAACGCCTTGAAATTCAACCTCTTCGAGGTGGCAACCTCCTTTACATTACATAAATGAACAATTCTTCGATGATTCAAATGATAAAACCTCCTTTCTATATATAGGAGTCTAAGGAGTCACAATATAACCCAGCCGACCTAACAATAATAATATAAAGCCACAAAAATAACAATAGAGGGATTCTATGGGGCACAGTAATAACAATATGGGGACAATAGGGGTACAACAATATTAATAAGGGGTACAACTACAATAGTATGGGGTAATCACTAGTATTATAGGGACCCAACATGCCCCTCT
>APFE031576598.1:63842-106394 GCA_000404065.3 Pinus taeda
CCATACAAGGACTTGATTCATTGATTATGTATCAATTATGGCTCTTGATGTAACAATGTCTTGATTTTGTTGCTTGAAAATAGAGGTTATTCTTTACTATTTCATAGAATTTCTTACAATCTTTCCATAGGTATTGATTTGTAATCTCAGTCACTGAGGGATGACAATAATGACAAAGGTAATATTCCATGGTTTGAAGTTCCCCTCTTACTAAATATTTAAATATATCACCACAATTTAATTGTTAGTTAAAGGAATTGTATTTGATTTGTAAACAATTCATTGCTTGATTTATAGATTTTGATTTTTTCCCTTTTTTGTTTTTTCTCAGATTTGGTATGAGATATCTTCCAAGATTTGGGTTCCCTAGTTTCCCCACCATAGCTACGAGGTTCAAATGCTATCATTAAATATTCTCGGAACGTTACAACTTTTCCAATAAGTGTGCTTTGAAACATTGTTGTTGCTTTTCCATGGTGTTAATGCAAATAAGCACTGCAACTAGTGCCATTATTTAGATTAAGTGCTGAAATCTAGGTGGTCTTGTAATGATGGAGTGATTGTTTTCTAGCTACTAAGGCCATATGCATTTTTATCTCTTATGTTGTCCTGATATATTCAAATTCAAAATAAGAATTGAGTCTCATTTCCACTGTAGATTGCAGTCAGTTTCTTGAACATAATATATAGTAGATTATATTTTACTAATCAACTGTGGATGTGCTCCCTCATAGGAAAGGAAATTCAAAGTGACTTTGATTTCACATTGATTTGTCAAAACATCCACACAAGAAAGGAGATTCAAAGTGACACTGATTTCACACTAATTTGTCAAAATGGAGGCAAGAGAAAAGGAAACTTTGTATTCAACAATGCTCTTAATTTCATATGTACATGCACAGACATATTAGTAGAAAATATTGAAGGGTTGCCTAAGTAATATTTTACATTCCACTACATTCTTTACAACTTGTAAATAATAACTCAGAACAATTCATTACACTACTTGTTATTCTTTATTAATCAGTGGTTAAGATTTTGATATTGAACTGGCTAAGATTTTTCTTCCTTTTGTGAAATTGTGTTCTATAATGCTTCTTTTCCATTCACTATGTATAGCATATAAAGTGTGTCTAATGGAGTAGGAAGATTGGAAATTCTTGTGATCCTTGAACTATGTTACAAGGTAGAAACCCAATGGGGCAAGGTAGGTGCATCTCCACAAAGGGGTCACAAATACCAAAGTTGGTATTGGCTAGTGCCTTGAGCTAGAAAATTTCCTTTACCCTTGTATTAACAGTGAATCTGGAGAGGATTCTAATATTATCTTCATAAGATTTATATCAGTTAAGATTGATGAATAAAATTCATGAGACATGAGCTAGGATGTCATTGCAAGGTGGTTGTTGATTATTGGAAGCTATGATGGCCATTATGCCAGGCCAGTGTAAGGAATCTGGACATCACATATCTCCACAATGGTATGATATTGTCCACTTTGGGCCTAAGCCCTCATGGATTTGCTTTTGGACTTTCCCCAAAAGGCCTCATACCAATGGAGATATTTGTCCATCCTTATATACCCATGAGTTGTCAGATTCAATTTCCAAAGGTTTTAATTACACTATAGAGTTGAGTTCTGAGAGAGTTGTGATTCACAGTGTTAAGTATAGCAACTATGACACTTGAATGAAGACAAGCATAGTAGATGTATCAGACTCTGTTATAAGATTACCTGCATATTATAAGGGACTTGGTTAGCTTTTTTATAATTTTATAAACAAGTTCCATATCGTAGAAATATGAAAAAAACAGTGATATTACCACCATGTGGCTCTTGTCATATATGGTTTTATACTTTTTCAAAAAATTCTCTAAGAGTTCACAATGCTAAGATTCACTAGGACCTTACAAAGTTTTATTATTTAGTGAAAGACTTGCCAAGTTCTTACAAGATTTTATAATTGAGTAAAATATTTGTCATGCCTGGTGAGAGATTCGCCAAAAAATTATATATACATATTATATTATTGATAAAATTGCCTTCCATTTTTCCTATGTACCATGGAGATTCACCCATTTATTATACATATAAATTTGGGGGGGGGTTCTTAAAATTTTCCCTGATCCCAACCCACATAGTTCTTTCTCTGGGCATTACCTAGACACTGGCGGCAGAAGAGGAAGAGCTTGGCTCCATGGCACAAGAAGAGGAGATGCGGTGGTTCACATTGCCAATTCCCCCCTACCTCTTCATCCAACTCCCCATACCACGCAATTCTGATTTCATAGCACCCCGAATCATCCCATAATCATAGCCACGGTTACAATTGCTTTCACTGAAGAAACTGATCTGCTAGCTCCTCTGTTTGAGCACAATGATGAGTTGAACAAAGTAGGACCAAGCAACAGGAGCAGGTGCAATCCCAGTAAACAGCGACCAGATGAAGATAGAACCACCCTGCATGGTAAACCGCTGGCTGGCAACCAGGAAGCTGAGGAAGGCAAGCTTAGTAACACACAGGCCTCAGGCAGTTGTCGAGGCGACACGTCTAGAACGCGTGTGGGTGTAGGTAGCATTGAGGGAGTCCATCCAGCACATAGCAGTGGCACATCAAATGAGGATGATGATTCAGACAAATATGCATGTCTGATTGTGGAAGAACCAGCCCTGGACAACCTCCAAGACTGACAATTGGCAGCCAGGTGTCGAGTTTTCCAGGTGGATGTTTTTTCTTGTTGACTGGGTAGTTATGATTAAGTTTGTGTGTTTCCTGGTTATGACTCTGCAATGTCTAAAATGTTTTGTTGTTTTGTGATCAAAACTGATAACCCCTACATAGGCTCTTTTTCTTTCTTGGACCGGTTTCCCCTCTGTTGGGGCAATCAACGATAAACAGTCTTACTGTGTGATGAATGATGTTTTGAACTTTTGAGGCCAAGCTTCACTGTAACTTCTTTTTTGTATCATATCAATAGATTAAACTTACTTAGAAAAAAAAAACATACCAAACCATTCATTTTTAGTTGTTAAATATGATTATGTTAAAATAACTTAAAAAAAATGTTATCACCCATGGTTAGAACTTACCAAACCATTCTTTTTTAGTCCCTAGATTTGTTTATGTTAAAATAACTTTTGAAAAAAATGTTATGGCAAATAGTTTTGTTATATTCCATGGTTTTGTACTTTATATTCATTTAGTTTGCTAGTTTTTGCACATGGTTTTGTTAGATTCCATGGTTTTGTATTTAATATTTTTTTAATTTATTAGTTTTTCCTCATCAATTTTCTTTCATAAATTAAAAAAAGCTAGAGACCTTGAAGTCTTGAAAAGAAATGTCATAATCTAGGTATTTTATTCTAGGCCCCTCTTAATACATTTTTGGTTGTTAGATTTTTGTGCCAAGAGACCCTTTCCACCTGGGGAAGTCTTGAAAAGAAATGTCATAATCTAGGTAGTTTATTCTAGGCCCCTCTTAATATATTTTTGGTTGTTAGATTTTTGTGCCAAGAGACCCTTTCCACCTGGGGAATATGTTATAATATTTTGCATTTTAAATCAACCAAAATAAAAAAAAAAATCAAATCAAATAAAAAAATTTAAAAACATAATATTCTCCAGTGCATAGTTTTTTCCCATGTCATGGTTTTTGTCCATCGTATTTTTCTGCAATGTAGCCTATTCAAAGGCTAATAACTAAAGCAACCTAGATCCATTTTAACTGTGGATCAACCATTGAGAGGATCAAATCTCTTCACTTAAAGAGGTTTGTAGAGAGAGAGAGAGAGAGATTTGATCTCTCTTGATGCTTGAGAGAGATGGATCTATGTTAGTTATTTATAAATGAAGAGGAGTATTTTCTTGTAGCAGTACTCCTATTTGTTTTGTATTTAAAATTTATTGAATGATGAATTTCTATTTTGTATTTTGATTTTTGAGACTGGTTTATTTTTATAAATTTACAATTATTTCTAGCACTATTTTTATGTAATTATGATTTTTTTCGAATTTATTATAGTTGAAATTATGTTTGTATTATAGACATATTAATCGATAGCTTTTTGCTCTTAAGCTTTATTATTGCAAATTACATAACATAATCTCGCTTATCGCTGATGAAAAAAGTATTTATGGGATAAAACTATTAATGGGATGGATAATAGATAATTATTTTTTTTATATCTTAAATTAATGTCTTTGGTTGATGAAATTTAATGTTATAGTCAGTGTAATAGTTGATAAAAGTTTCTATAGGATGGTTTTATCAAAATCCTTTTCCAATCATTTGAGAGGTTATGAACCAGACCAATGGCAAAAAAAATATTGTGTCCCAATGTTTATATAAAATAATTAATTAACTAGAAAAATTAACTAACATATTTAACTACTAATTTATAATATATATATATATATATAATATATATATATATATATATATATAATATCTATATACATTACTAATTTATAAATATATATTAAAAAAAACCTTATACATTTAAATTTATAATTTTATATAAAAATACACATTTTAAATATTAGATATAATCACTAAATCCACTTTTAAATAAAAGCAACAGAAAAATAACAAAAAAAATTGTAAAAATTTAACCATACATTGCTACACATCAATAGTTACAATTAAAAAAATAACATAACTTTAACTAATAAAATCCCTAAATAGTAAATGTTGTTAAATATATATTAAGCACTATTGCAAGGTGTTGTCACTAGGGAGAACACCCAACCTATTTGCAACAAACCTACTCCGTTAGCACCTAAGCTATATATGGTCGACTTCTAACCATAAACTATGAAAATGCCTTCAAAAACTATCCAGAAAACCAATACTTTTATAATTCATGTCGACCTCCAATCCAGAAGAGATCCATATTGCAAATGAACTAGATAAATGTTTTCCATAGAATAGTTTCAAGAAATGAACCCTTTTTGGAAAACCCAGTTTCTTGCATTAAAAAACGAAAACTATTGTATAAAACACCATTTTCCGTACCATTCCATGAACACCCAGTTTCTTGCATTAAAAAAGGAAAACTACCATATAAAATACCATTTTCCATACCATTCCATTTTTTATACGGTTTTTTTAGAAACGAATACTTATGTTCCGTTTCTGGTAACAGAGCTTGAAATTGAGATTTCTATTACCCTGAGAAGTCTACGTTGTTGTTTTTTCCGCTTTTTTCTGGTTTGGTATACTACCAAACTACTATTTTTTTAATTTTTGGTGTGGCATACTACCAAACTACTATAATAGTTCAGTGTATATTTAATATAAATTTCATTGCCAATATATTAATTGTGAGGCTAGTTCATTCAAAGCTAAATTCTTAAAAAACAAAACCCAAATAACCTAATTTGAGCTGAAAAAGTTGGTAGATTGTTTGAAGCAATTGAAATCAAGGAAGGAATTAAAGGAGAGAAATGGTACCTGTGCAAGGTCCAAATTTTCCCAGCCAAAATAGATCCATTTTTTGTGAGCAAGCCATTGAAGAGATACTCTTCAATCTTATTTCTCAAGGCATCCAAATTCAACCATGAAACAATAATTGTCAACGAATTACTGCAACATTTCATGTGAAAATATAAAACAAATTTGTAAATCAATTCTAAGAATGGCCATCGATCTAGAAACTCTAAAAATTGATCCAACTACGTGTACCTATTTCCAAATAGCCACAGATAAGATTGTATTGTTCCCATGGTCTTTCCTTTTTAATCAATTCTAAGAACATCCATCAATCTAGAAACCCTAAAGATTGATCCAGCTACCTGTTTCCATATAGCCACAAATCAGATTATATTGTGCCCATGGTCTTTCCTTTTTTTTCAACTACTCAGCATTCATTCGAATACACTAAGGTGGGGAAGAAAACTTGTTCTAGTCTTTCCTTTTTTTTCAACTACTCAATATTCATTCGAATACACTAAGGCGGGAAAGAAAACGTGACATAATGGTCTTTCCTCCTTTTCAACTACTCAACATTCATTCCAATACACTAAGGCTAGGAAGAAATGCAGCAAAATGGTCTTTCCTTTTTTTCAACTACTCTAAGGCGGGAAAGAAAACACTGCAGAAATTAAATTTTTAATTTGGATGATCGTTAATTTTTTAATTATAAATTATTTTTTTTTTATAAATTTTAAAAACATTATATTTTATGAATATATCAAAATGTATGGGATGTATATTTTCTTATCTTATTGTATACTCATTTCAAAAAATTATATTTTTTATTTTTCAAAGTTACAAAATAATTAACCATGTTGTATGTTGTAATTTTAAACAAATTCAGATTTGGATTTTATATGATTAAACAAAAAACTATAAATATTTTTTTTATTAATGTTTAATTATCTAATACTAATATTATGGGTTTTCATGTTATTTAAACAAATGAGATTTGATTTTATAATTATTATGTCAAACTTTAAAGCTAAAAATTAACTTTTAACAATGCAATCTTTTATAACCAATTTGGATGTAGTTCATTGTTATGGCAGTAAAAAATGAATCTCATGAGTCAATTTGGTTGTAGTTCATTGTGATGGTAGTAAAAAATGGATCTCATGAGCCTGGTCCCACCCACAAATTGGTATAGTTCCACCCAAGGAACCAATGATCTTTCTCCATGAATCGGTAATATTGTACCAAGAAGCATCATAATGTATGGCATTTTTATTTCCCACAATTGAAAAAGCAACATAAATCCTTCTATTATTGATCTAAAGGAAGCACCATAATGTATGGAATTTCTATTTCCCACAATTGAAAAAGCACCATAAATCCTGCTATTGTTGAACTAAACATGGCAAGACTTTCCTGTGGCAACAAGAATTTCCGAAACCCTCATCCCTTCTATCACAATATATCTTAGAATCTGTCATGTTGGAGTGTAGTATCCCCACTAAGAATATAGGAGTGTAGGGGAACACAACCTCAAAGTCAATGGGAAGCCAAGGGGAAATATTTGTGCATATAAGAGGGATACCTTGATTACATATATGTGGTTTTCTAAGCTTTTGCATTAATCAAATGTATATTTGAGGGGGAATTCAGCCATAAAAAATGCTTGACTGAATTTTCATACACAAGGGTTGATTCTAATTTGAATTTTGATACTTTGTGTTTACTAACTTTAATGTCATTACATATAACTAATAATTTGCAAGTCCTTGTCTCATTTGATCTCATTTTATTTCAATTGTGAAGTGACTAAGCCTTGAATCCCAAATCATCATAGCTAAGATTTACAAAGTATGCATTGCCTCATTTCCTCTCATTTTACTTCAGTTAAATGGAGCAACCATGCCTTAGCCCCAAACCCACACAACTAAGCTTTGCACACTATAGAATCCTCTCTCTCCCTGGTATTTCACTTGGTTTAGATATACTTTTCTTAGAAGAGAAGCAATGTCTCACTAAATACCTTACATGTTAACTTATCATCTGATCCCATTACATTTTCGAAGCATTGAGGACATTTATAAAATTTCAAAATTCAATTTCACACTCATTTGATGTAATCACCATGTTCCATCAATTTCAAGTAAACTCTACAAATAAATGTAAGTAATTATTTTGATTTTTTTCACTGATTCTAAATTAGCAAGTGAGAAAACCGTAGATGCATCTTTATTTTTAAAGTACAATAATCCAAAAAAACTCATTAAAGACTAAAGATAGGTTAAAACCTTTATGGAGTGAAAAATATTGTTGGTATCCTCCATAATAACACTACTTTCAGAAGTTGGGTTCAAATTTTACCACAAATGCAAGAACCAAAGTGAGAAGCATGTTTTAAAGTTTTTATAACATGATATATTATAAAAAAAATTGAAGAAGCACACAATACAAAAAAGTTTTGTATCTAATATCATTATGGATAGAGAAAAGTACTCGTTAGGCTATCTATGACATGAGTAAGAATTGCTACCCACCTACTTTCAAAATCATCATGGACATTTAATTATTAAAAAAGGAATTGATTAGGCTACCTATGACTAAATAAGAGTTATTCCCCACATTTCCAAACTATCATGTACATTTAAGCTATCATATTTTATCAACATCCTTTCTATGATGCAACACGTTACAACTTTCCATTATATTTATGCACTATATGAGTTGTTGTACTTGTAAGGTGCATAAATTCCAAAATAATTGTCCAAATACCCATGTTTCCACCAAATTAATTGTTTAAGTAAGAAACATGGTTTATTGTAGGAATCATGCATCAATCAAACACTGCTCTACTCATAGTTTACAAACCCAACCAATTTTTCATACACAAACACATTCAAGACTAATCCACCAATAACAAACAATGCTCAAAACAATATTCTTCATCAAACATCAACCAATGCATAAAAAATGAGGAGACAAGAGACACATAGAATATGCGACCAACTAGGGCCAAAACCTCTCCAAAATGAGAGGAAAACCCAAACGCAATCTTCTTCTTATATAGACTTCAATTGATGAATACCAAGACCATGGCCTAGACACTTGACTCAATGACCTCTCCAAGACCAAGTCACAAGCCTCCTTGATTCAAATTCCTTATTTTTCCTTGAGTCAATGATGATCAAGTTTCTTCCTTCAATAACTCAACTATCCTTCAAATTCTAGTTCCATGGATTAGATCTGTAGTTCTTAACCCTCTTGTATAAACCCTAGAATGTGTGGATAACCAAGCTTTTGAACCTTGATCTTCTTCGCTTGGATGGTATGAACTCTTATTATAATTCAGCATGTAACCTTGCTTATCTTCTTCCTTGATTCAACTTCTTAGACAACAACAAGATCTTTGACCTTTTCTGTAGTAGATAGTTCTTCCTTGCTTCACACATGTGGATCTATTAGCCCTAAAACAGACCCATAAACAACACCATAATATTCTCCCTTTGTTTCCTTCTCTTGGTTGGTTATCTTTCCACTTCTTATTACAAACTTACTTAACCAAATTTTATTCTCCACAAATGGAGGATGATCTACCCTATATATAGTGTTTTGTCCATCAAAAACATGTGCTAAGAAGTGTTAAGGAGTGCTAGGGGAACAAAAGGGAGCAATAGGTGAAAATAATGCATGAAAATGAATGATTAAGATTTTGTGACAGGAAGTGTTAGTGAGTTCTAGGTGTTCTAAGGAGGGAGTTATAAGGTATGCTAGGCAATGTTAAGGCATATTAGAAGCTAAGGGAACATGCCAAGATGTGTCAAGTGCTAGGGTCTGCCAATGCATGCACAGAGTGCTATGGAGTTCCAGGGAAACATAAGGGAGCACTAGTTTCAAATGCATGGAAATGAATGACTAAGAGTGTGTGACAAGGAGTGTCAACGTGTTCTAGGTGTGTTAAGGAGGGGACAACAAGGTACGTTAGGTGGTGCCAAGAAATGCTAGAGCGTTAGGGCGACATGCCAGGGTATGCCAATGTGTGTCAGGGTGTCCCAATGCATGTCAGGGTGTGCAAATGCGTGTCAGGGAGTGTTAGTGAGTGCAAGATAAACATAAAGGAAAACTAGTTCAAAATGCATGGAAATGAAAGAATAAGAGTGTATGATAGGGAGAGTGAGTGAATTCCAAGTGTGCTCAGGAGGGAGTGACAAAGTTATATGCTAGGTAGTTCCAAGGCATGTAAGATTCCCATGACATGTCAAGGAGTAGTACGGTATGATAGGGAGTGCTAAAGCATGCCATGGCATGTAGGGAATGCCAAAATGTGCCAAGGGATTGTTAGACATGCCAGGTGCTATGCCATGTCAAGATGTAAACTCATTGGAATGAGAAATTATGATGAACATTTATTTATTGTGACCAAAAGTAACCAAAAAGATCATTGGTGATGGTCAATAAATATCGTTACTAGAAGTGTCACCAAAGAGAGAATTAGTGATGGGCATTTAACGACCCTCATCAAAAGTGTTACCAAAGAGATAATTAGTGAGGATCCTTTAACGAACCTCACCAAAAGTGTCATTGAAAATGGCTTTGGTGACAAACCTTAAAGGACCATCATTATATACACTTACAACAACACTTTTTTAAAGACCGTCACCATATGTCACATTGGTGACAGACCTTAAAGGTCTGTCACAGGCATGATCCTCACCAATGACCTTTTTCTTGTAGTGTTGGGAAACCAACTTACTAGGGTCGTAACTTGGTCCTATTATCTCCGTTTGACGTGCATGAAACCTCATCAGAAATATCTCTCCAAGGTCTACAAATGAAATCATTATTTCAATGATATCACCCAAAGGAATATTTCCAAAAAAATGTCGTTTAGAGCCTCAAAATGGCTCCAAAAGTTCAGGACTCGAAAAACTTCCAAAAATAGTAAACTATGCTACAATTAAGGGAACTAAATTTTTTTTATATAACACTAGTGGAGGTCCAAGTGGAATAGGTGGGTGGCCACCAATATCCACTTGGATCATTCCTCCACCCTTAGGAAGCAATGGTCTTTATTGCATTGAGTTCCTCCATGAGATGAGGATACTTTTGCTGAACTTGGTCCCTACTGATCCATTTTCTTTGGTGCAGGAGTTAGTTGGCTTTCAAAACTCGATACAATTTGATCTTCTGCCAGTGAGTGTTCTTGATCTACATGTCCATGATCTAGTTAGTTGTAGCTTGTTCCATGTAGTGTGGATTTAACTCTATTGGTGTGAGTTGTTCTACAATGTCGGATGTGTCCAGTAATGGTGGAAAGCATGGCAGAAGGCGATCCACATTGAACATTGGGTGTAGGCCAAGGAATGAGGGAATGTTGAGCTCAAAATAATTATATCCCACAACCTTGGTGATAGTGTATGGCCCATATCGAAGTGGGTGAATCTTGCAGTGGGGCCCAACAAGGCACTCCTTCAAATGTAGCCAAACTTTGTTGCCCACCTAGAACTTGTGTGGCACCTGATACTGATCATGTTGTTGCTTGTACTTAGCATTGGCTTTGTCCAATATTTCATGGACCTGTTGGTGGATGTGTTGAATGTGCTCAATGAAGCTATTTGCCTTGTCGACTTTGGACTAGACATGAGCCGGATTTGCTTGATTCACTGCAAATGGGTTGGCCACATCAATGGGACATAGTGGATGGAATCCCAAGCCCATGTGAAAAGGGTTGTGGCCAGTTGAGATGTGGAGATCTTGATTATAGCTATGATGGACATAGGGGAGGATTTCATCCCATGTGTGTGGATTCTTGGAGTTGTACAAGCACAGAATGTGTACGATCACCATGTTCACGCCCTCTGTTTGGCCATTAATTTTGGGATGGAAAGTTGTGGACTTAGTGAGCTTGGTGTCCAGCATCGACCAAAGACTAAACTAAAATGTACTGAGGAACCCGTTGTCCCGATTTGAGATGATAGACTATGGGATCCCAAAGTGTACCCACACTCATTCAAAGAAGGGTTTAGCACTGGCTTCTGCTGTGATACTCTTCTTGCAAGCCGCCATAATGGGTATGTGTGATTGAATTTTGGGTCGATTTTGTAGAGAAGTGGCCAATCAGAAGTCTAGTTCCCACAAGATTTGAGCATGGTGGTTAATGCCATGATCGGTGGTCGGATAAGGCAATCTGCAACATTATTTGTGTTTCCCTTCTTATACTTGATATTCAAATCGAACTATTGCAGGTTGTGGAGCACTTCTGATGGTGATCATTCTGCAACTTGCCTTCCATCTATATGAACTACAGGGGTTGGTGGTCTGTGTGGATGTTTGTTTCCTTCCCCAAAATGTAATGCTTCCATTTTGGGTAGGCCTGCACAATTGAATACATCTCTTTATCATAAGTGGGATATTTTTGGACTGTGTATGAAAGTGTCTCACTATGATATGGCATTGGATGCCCCTGTTGAGTAAGGACTACCCCAATAGCATAGTCAGAGGCATTTGTCTCGATCTCAAATGGTTGTTGCAGTGGTGTAGAGTAGAGGCGATGTTGCAACTCTGCGAATGCCTTCTGTTGAGATTCAGACCAAAATAATTTTTCTTTTGCTCCTCCTTTAGCGGCTTGACTCAAGGGCCAAGTGATATGAGAGAACCCCAACGCGAACCCATGATAGAAATTGGCAAGATCCAAAAAGCTACAGAGCTCTGTTAGAGTGGTTGGGGTTGGCTAATCCCGAATTACTTCGACCTTGGCTAGATCCACATGCACCCCTCGTTCATTAATAATGTATTCGAGATACTAAACCTAGGTCATGCCAAAAGTTCATTTCTCCAAATTGGCACACATTTTGTGTTGTCACAGTGTTTGGAGAACCTGTTGGATGTGGTGGAGGAGCTCTTCCCAACTCTGGCTGAAGATCAAGATTTCATCCAAGTATACCACTACAAATGATTTAGTGAATGGCTGCAAGATGTCATCCATTAGCCTCATGAATGTTGCAGGATCATTTTTCAACTTGAAAGGCATAACCAACCATTTGAAAATGCCCTCCTTGGCTTTGAAGGCAGTCTTCCACATATTGGAGGGTTTGATTGGTACCTAGTGATATCTGAACTTCAAGTCAATCTTGCTGAAATATTTTTCCCCTTTGAGTTGGTCTAGAAGGTCATCAATCCATGGGATTGGGTACCTATTCTAGACAATTATCTTGTTCAGCATTCAATAGTTAATACAGAGTCTCTAAGTCCCATCCTTATTCTATACCAACACAATCGGGTTCCCATAGGGTGATGAACTCGATCGAATGTGACCTTTCTATAGCATCTCTTGAATTTTCCTCTTGATTTCATTATTCTCTAGAATGGAGCACTAATAGATTGGTCCATTGGGTAACAACACACCTGGGTTCAAGTCAATCGAGTGCTTGACTTGATAGTGTAGAGGCACCCCTGCAGGGGAGGTGAAGATGTCCTCATACTCCTCCATGACCTTGTCCATCTGTCATTGTCATGCGGAGGGGCCCTGTCTGGAGGTCGTGGCCACCTTCTTCTTCTTTCCTTGAGGGAATATCATTAGGAAAAAAAATTTCTTGGTTTTTGAAATGACCTTACAGTATTATTTTGCAGTAACCAGAGAGGTGGTAGTAGGTGATGCTACCTCTGGTATCCTATACAATTTATTTCCCAAGGTACCAATAACAATGTGAGGCCTTTACTCATACACAACATGTCACTTCCAAAAGTATGGTTGGCCTAATAATACATCACAAAAATGAAGAAGAGAAACATCACATAATACCTCATCCGTGAAGGGCTTGATGTTGTAGGGAAGGTGACATTTTTGGCTCACACACTAATCCCGTCCTTGCTGAAGCCACTTGATGGTGTATGGTTGTGGGTATGCTATGGTCAGTATGCCTAGCCACTTCACAACCTATGCTACAATGATGTTATTTTGGCTCCCACTGTCAGCAATGAACTTTAGCGGGGAACCCTTTACCCACATCTGGGAGTGGAAGAAACACTCCTCTTCCTCTCGATCTTCAAGTTCCTCCTTCTAGATCTTTGTGGTGGTGATGGTGGCATTGGCCTCCACATTAATAATATGCTTCCCCTTTTTATTTCCCTTGTTAGTTTCTGATTGAGAGTCATAACATGCATCTGATTTTGAAGCCTTCAGCTCAGCCACTAGTGGCTGCTTGTCCCGACACTCACTTGTGTTGTGGGTGGAGCTCTTATGGAACTCACACCACTTTTCGTGTCCTTCATTGGCTTTGTAGTGCTGTCCTTTTCTTGTGGCCTTGGCACATTGTCATGGGTCTTGCCATCTTGGCTTTGTCCTTTGTTCTATGGTTTGGGGGCACCTCTCCCTTACTTCAAATTCGCAAATCCAAAGTCTCGCTTCTTTTGTTTAAACTTTTGCTTTATCTTATGGCATATCGATATGCCATGTTGAGCGAGGAGATGTCCAAGAACTTCATCTCGTCTTGGATGTATCTATGTAGGCAGTTGCGGTACTCGAGTACCAAATGTTTCTCAGAATTCTTGATACCCAACTTTGTGCGAAGGGTATGAACAACGCTGGTAAACTTTGGCACATCTTGGTCCCTTCCCTGCCATAACGTGGTCCACTTTATGCATTTATCCTCGTAGCTCCTGATAGGGTAGTACTACTCCTTGATGGCATCCTAGAATGAATTCCAAGTGGGAGTGGATGAAAATAGTGAGCTTGTACTTTCAACCTTCTTCTCACAATAGGTTTCCCACTAGTCCTCGACGTGGGGGGAAACTTTGAGAAGAGAAAAAGTAATATTTTCTCGGTTGGAAAAATCATAAAAAAAAAATATCCTTCTAGTAGATTCAACCATTTATCTATGGTGTCCGCATCTATTTGGCCCTCAAATATGGGAATGTCAAATTTTACTTGTACCTTAAAAGGTATGGAACCTCCAAAGTGGCTATTGGATGTGAAGGCACCACCGGTGGGCAACCGTTGAAGGATCTATGCAAAATTATCCATCATTGCATTCCCTTGTTTCTTTAGGGCCTTCTCAAGCAATATTTTGATAGGATCTCATACTCCCTCATCTTTCTATTCTTTCCCCATGGGAATTCATCGATATTTATGAGGTTGGTCTTGCAAAGGTTCGACCAGTTCGAGCCCTAACTCCTTATATCCCAACCTCGTTGGGGACGTGCAAATAAAAATAGAGAAAGAGAAGACTGCTCTGATACCATTGATCTAAATTTAAACAAGAATGCAACAAATTATAGATATAAACATAAATACAGAGATGCAACAGAAATAACACTTCCTTTCATTAATATCAAATAATGAAATATGCTTACAAACAGAATGGAAATGAGACTAGCTTGGGAAATGGTAGCTTATCTCTGAGAAGCGATGTGGTGGCTACATGCCTCTGAACTGAGTTACAATGAGTTTCAAGGGCCTTTTTATTATTGAAAATAAGAAAACCCTAAACAACCAAAACCCTAACCAGAGGAGATGTAACACTAAGAGTTTATGGGCCCCGTTCAGGTTAGTTGGGTAGCCAATTTCCTGGGGTCGTAACTTGGTCATATTATCTTTGTTTTACTCGTATGATACCTCACTAGTAGAACAATGGCAAGGGTTCAAGTGGAATAGGAGGGTGGCCACCAATATCCATTGTCATGCGGAAAGAGTTATTTTTGCTGACAAAACTAACCTCCCTAGGAGTCTAAGACTCTCTAGTGACAAACAGAACAAGTAAGAGCAATCCTTCTCTAAATATACATTATCCTATGAGAAACCAAGTGTTTTTCGATCTTACCTTAGGTCCAACGCTTGTTGTAGCAGCCTAGCTTCGTTGATCCAGATGAGCTCCTCCTTCACTTTGAAACCTGCATACACTAACAATCAAACGATTACATAACACCTGAATATTCCATAAAACAAAGCATATTCAACATATAGACCAAGGAGTATATGAAACAATTCATTAACAACAAATCATTGAGAAGAATGGACTTATTTGTATTAAGGAAACAAAAAAGAAACCATTACAACCTGAGCCTTGGTGTTGTGCAAGTTCCTCCCAGGGTCCAGCAAGAGTTTTCCTCTACTTTGACAAGCTCACCCACTTCCAAATGAAACAAGAAAGGATGGTAATCTCTCCTCACAAGCTTACAATGGAAGTCCTAATTCCAGCAGCATCTACCCTTTGGAATGTTCAGCTTTCAACCTCCCCTCCTCTGGCCCAAGCCTTGTATTTATAGTGTTCTAGAGGAAGTTATTCAGTTTCAACATCAATGGGATACTCCCTCTTTTGGATGGGGTAGCTCCTCTCTTGATGGGATAAGTTCCTCTATCATAGGGATGCATGAACCATCTGGAGGCGTTCAATACACGTCAAACACTCTTCTAGAAAGCTCTAGAAGTGACCACAAGTAACTTTTTTAAGATGAAAATCGCGCCTTTTGACCTTTACAGGAGTACGCACCCATCCCTTGACTTACAGAGCGTACAAGTACACAGGTACACTGAGTTTTGGATGCGTACACACAGGCAAGGTAGAGAGAACCTGCGTACCCAGAGATAAACATGTTTTTTAATGACTTTCTCTCTTTCTTGAAGTTTGACATGGAGAGAAGAGGTATAAGGCTTGCCAAGGAGGATAATATGACTGTTGATGGAGCCATATTATCTGCAGGTAGTCATGGTGACAAATTTCAGTGTAACAATTCTCCATTGTAGGTAGCCATGGTTGAGCGGTGAAATCTCAGGTTGTTGGCCGGCTTGGCTGTATTTTAGCCAAGGAAAATAATAGATCTATTGTTGGTTGGTTTTTCCCCCAATTGGGGTTTTCTAGATAATCATGGTGTACATGGTTTGAATGTGTATTTCCTGATTGTTATATTTATTTCTCTTGAACCCTAACATAGGATTGTGGTGGCCAAGCCTCCACCAGGACTCAAAAGCGTATTGCAAGGCGTGTGGTGTGTGTCAAAGGAATGGCAGGTCATCGCGAAGGGATGAGCTACCTTTGAATCCACAAATGAATTTACAACCCTTTGAAAAATGGGCGATAAATTTTGTGGGACCTATTCAGCCCCAAGGAAAGACTAGAGCAAGGTACATTATCACCACGACGGAGTATTTGACTCGATGGGTGGAGGCACAGCCTGTAAAGGATTGCATAGGCACGATTGCTGCAAAGTTCCTCTTTGAGTATGTCCTGAAGTGATTTAGGTGTCCAAAGATTTTGATGAGTGATCATGGTACGCACTTTTTGAATGAAACGATCAACGCACTGAGGGAGGAATTTTAGGTATATCACTAGAAGAATGCGCCTTATCATCCATAGGCTAACGGGACGATGGAAGAATTCAATAAAGTGTTGGAGAACACCTTGACCAAGGTTTGCAATGCTCAGTGAAGTGATTGGGAACTACGCATACCCACGGTCCTATGGGCCTATCAGGCGACATGCAAGAAGTTGACCGGACAAACACACTTTAGGCTTGTATATGGTGTTGAAGCAGTGATGCCGATGGAATACATTGTGCCTAGTTTGCACATAGCAGCACTCACAGGTATGAAGGATCACGGAGCCCTGGAGGAGAGGCTTGTGCAGCTGGCTAAGCTTGAGGAATAAATATTTTTAGCTGGATTTCACCAATAGGCCCAAAAGTAGCGTGAAAAAGCATGGCATGATCGACACATTAAGTTGTGCATCGATGGGGGGGTGGTACAGTTGGTCAAATTGAATGGAGATCCCTTCCCAGGAAAGGTGAATGACAGTTTCTTGAAACCATACACCAGTAGTCCGGCCATGTGACTACATGAAGGTAGCACAATCATAGCAATCTAGGCAGCTAAATGGAGGCATGAGACTATAAACTACACTACCCAGGTTGGGGAGCTGCACGATTTGAGGATTGTGCGAAGCAAGGAAGTGTCACAAGGTTTGCAGCAAAGTGAAGGGATCTGTGCTACCCACAGAGAGATTGTGCAGGTCGATCAGAAAGTGACCGTTAAAGTCATTGTTCATGATTTGATAGTAGAAATGTGGTCAAATGGAGCGGGCGACCATCATTTAAGACAAAATTTATGGGGCAGATCCTTGAATATTTGTTGCAAATCCGCCATTAATGAACCAAATTTGGGGGAACAGTTAGATTTGAATTCAAAATGCCCTATAAATTACAAGTGGCTGTCTAGCAAAAAACACTTGGCATTTTGAGAATTTGGTTTTTGAGCTCTCAGATGCACATGAATGGTGAGCACTATGAACTTCTGATAGCTAGTTCAGTGTTTGAGACATTGCCAAAGAGACAGAGGAGTTCTTGCATAAAATCATGTCGGCGCCCATAGAAGCTATAGATACCATAGCAGTGGAGTCGATGACAAAAATTGAGATGGAGGCAGAAGTAGCTGCTCCAGAGGTTGCTAAAGTCTTAGCCAAAGTCCCCAAATCACCAAGGATGCCGAGACCAAAGCTGACCAAAACCAAGGAGACTATGGAGGATAAAAATGGCAAGCAACCTGAAATATTGGTGCACGCATCGCCAAGAAGAAACCCACTGAAGCCTACCACATAGGAGAAGGGAAAGTCATCAATTTCAGGCCGGAGGAAGAAGAACTCGAAGACATCCTGATGGATGATGAGGATGTGTGAGTAGATGTGGAAGAAGTTGAAGCCTAGGGTGCTGACCCTATCACTCGGTTACCTGAGTACATCCCTCTGTGCAAGGACAAGACAAAGGTATCGAAATACATCGATGAGAGCAAGGTCCCCTTGAAAACCCCTCTGTTGCCAGATGAAATTGTCTTCAAAGGACCATGCATGGGGTGGGTTCCTCTGCTAAAACTCGAAGACTAGGACTTTGCTGACCATGAGCAGTTCCCACACCTGGTGACCGAGAAGCTGATGTGATGCATCATCGAAACAACCACTGGAATGACCACATTGGAGCCATGGAGGTGGATTAGAGGAGTAGACAAGGCAAGGTTGCTTAACCTTCTTTGGGTGTCGCACTACAACCGTACCCCGGTTACAGTATTGGTCATCAAGCATCTGCTATGTTTGGTGCATGATGGGTGTCTGTGGCTGGAGGAGCCAATACCCATCACTAACAGGTTGATCCATAGGATCACATGATTTCCCTATATTGGAGAAACTTTGGCCATGATATTTGGCAGAAAAGGTGATGAGCAGGCCCTCGTGGAGGCCATGAAAGAAAAATTTAAGCTGGTGAAGAAACCACGTGGATACACCATATCCAGTATCTGTGACCTTGTTGTAAAGGTGGATACACAAATCTTAGCAGGGAAGGTGATGAGAAAGTGTTGCGCCAATGAGATGCCGGATCTTATCGTCATGCTAACAGCCCAGTGCGCTGAAGGAGTCTAGTTCAACTGGTCAGACTATCTTCGTAGAGAGTTCCTAGAAAACTGTCGTGAAGCACAGGAACTCAGCAAGACGTTCCACTAAGCATGGCTCTTACTATCGATTGTGCTAGTAGCATGAGAGCTGCCAGAGGACAACCAATTATCTTCGGTTGCACCAGACCTACTAGAAGCAACGAAGTGTGCTTCGCTGTGGGTGACGAAGGATGTGTAACGAATCAAGGACAACAAGATCTTCTGGATCTTGGTGGAGAGGAACATACACATGGCCATCAATCGCAAACCATGGTTGTTGCCTACGATGTTTGACAACTTGCAAGGCTATGCAGAGTTCAAAGCATATGCCATCAGGGCATAGAAGGACCCTGCACATAAATGGTATGACTTGCCTTACCTGGAAACTGATAACACCATTGATGCAGTACTTGATCGATGGTTGGTAGAGTGCTGCGCCACAACAAATTTGACGAAATGAGAAAGAAAGAGGCTACTAATAAGTCCCAAGCAGAGCGTGATGCTACTCAGTAGATAGAAAAGCAAACAGGAGGAACAAAGAGGGGCTCTGAAAAGGCACGAGGTCACCTTCACCTGAGACAGAAGACGAGATGGACGAGTAGACCGAATAGCATGGTGCGGACCCACAGGCGATGTCCACCCGCATCAAGTGTCCAAGAGAGCAGGAGAAAGGAGGGTCCAGAAAGAAATCAAAGGCTATTAAATCATCACTGGACTCGATCACCCTCACCGAGGGTGATTTGCATGACATCGGTCACATGGTGTGGGATGTCACCGCGAAGGCTCTCCAATAGTTTTAGAACCAACAACAACTAGTATTGGAGGTCTATCTAGACATGTCTACAGGAGCTGCAGACCCACGCATCACAGGATGGCATGGTGTCTACCATCCTTGCTATCAACACGTCAGAAGCTGCTAAGATGCTGCCTATAAAGGCCTCCAGTGCAATAGTGTTGGCTGATGGAGCATTGAACACGGAGAGTGAAGTTGACAGGCCCACTGTCAATGTGCTAAAGGGAGTAGGGTTGAATCTAGCAGTGCTCCCCGGTGAAGCGCTCCACCTATTGCAGGATGGGGCGATTGTAAAACTGAAGGCCCATGACCACCGCACCCTCCTGGTGATTAGTGAGTAGCAAATAAACAATGAGAAGATGGCACTACAATGAGACTCTGCCATTGCCGCTATGACTGAGGTGACCAACCAAAACGAGCGCATTATGTGGGTTTTCGAGGAGGCATGTCGAATGGTCCTAGAGTTGGCCATTCCTAAGGAGGAACCAATTGAGGTGCGCGACACTCATATAGAAATGGCGAGTGTTTAGTTGGAGTTGAACCTACAGATCATAGAGTTATAGTTGAAGGCCCATGCTTCAACTTCACCAGAAGTAAGGGAGCAGTGGCGACCGCTATCACAAAAGTAGTAGTGGTGGTTGACAGTGCAGTAGAAGACTGCATGCAACTTTTTGAGCAGTCGTTCGAGGTCTTGATGAGCTTGCAGGAGAACCCCAATATATAGCGACTGGAGATAGAAGCGCGCAAGCTACAACAATGCTATGATGAATTCAAAAGCATAGTGCAAATCGTCGCACTCACATAGAGACTGGAAGAGCTGCATGAGGCTAAACAATTGAAGGAACAGGTAGATGCAACGCTGCACAATGAAGAAATGCTGAAGGCACAACTAAATCCCTCGCTGGACAAGGCTTGCATGGTGACAACTTCTATTGAAGTAAAGCTTATGACTCTACAAGAAACTCAACAAAAGCTTCAAGCCAACAGTTCATGAGCAATGACCAGGCAAAGGGTCGAAGATATGAAACGGGCAGCCGCACAGTACACTGTTGAAGTTGTGGTCATACGAGTCAAGCTGGAAGGCCTTCCTTATAATATCTTCGAGCCTACTGAGTGAATCGAGGATGAGTCATGATGTTTGTGTCGGGGGCCTATTGGGAATGGGATTCCCCAAGGATAGTTTTGGGGCTAAAAGCCCATGTTTTGGGTCAAATTTTGTAATAAAGTTGTAAAGTCTACGCATTTTGTGCTCACGGAGCGTGGAGGTGTCATAAGTCATAAAGGGTTGTTTTCCCTTATTTTGTAAAGTAAAGTTGGTTGTAAAAGATCTACCCATGGTCTGTAGACCATGGGATTGTATTAAAAGAGCTAAGTAAGTAAGATCTAAGTAGTCTTAACAAGTCATGAGTTGTAGATGAAGTCTTGAGGATAAGGAAATAAGTCTAAGTTTTGGGTCTTAGTGTAGGTAGAGACTTTGTAGCTGAGTGCACAGAGGCCTAGGGTAGAAGTCTGCAGCTGAGTGTGCAGACCCATGTAGCTATGTGCGCAGGGCAGATAGCATCTGTAATCGTAAGAAGGTATCAATAAAGAGAAGAATTTTACATATTTTGTGTATTTATTTCATGTTAATGCATCTTATCATACTATGTATAAATTTCATTTATAATGCTTATGTGATGCGTGAATGTATGTAATTACATTGGATAATTGAACGTGATTAAGGGTATATGTTTACGCCGTGCTAATCATGGTTGTTTAATAAGATAAGTAAGACACTTAAGGATAACTTGGAAACATGTTCTATACGCTGCATTAGCAGCACGGAAATACCTGAACCACAGGTTAGGGCTGCACAAAGGCCAATCGTACCCCTTCATGGAGGTACTGAAGGGAAGAATAAAGGGCTAGGTAGACAGGGCCCTAGAACATAAGGACCTGTGCAAAAGCAGGAATAGGATGAATAAACAGACATCACGACTATCTCAGGGTGCAGAAAATTAGTTCCAACATCCCCCCAAACCACTTCGGGTGAGACTTTAATCCGCGCTTTGTGCGTTGATGCTGAAAAGGCCAGTAGTGTAGGGATTTTTTTGGCTAACTAATGCCGAACCTAGGTCAGGCCCCACCAAGCCAACAGATCATGTGCTCAAGGAAAGGGATCATGACTTAGTATCTCTAGTACCAGCAACTACTTTGTACACATATGTTGAAGTTGGTCTTCTATTAGCAGTGGTTGTCACAATCATAAGAAGTGTCATCAGTGTGGGGGAGGACATTGTCATCAACACATTCATACACATGATCCAACTCTAGCTTATTATTTTTTAATACGGGTTCCTCGAGAGAGTTGACATTGACATAAGAAACCATGACAAGACCTTTCTTAATTTTGTTTCATTGAACTTGAATAATTTTATGGGTTTCCTGTTTATTTTTAATTTGAGATGGAAGCTAAAGACTTGACTAACTCTTTTCTCTCTTGTGTGTAGGTCAAAAATGGCTAGTATAGTCTGACAGGTGTTGGGCGTGAGATCCCCCAAGGCAAGTTTTGGGGCTTAAAGCCCATATTTGAAACAAATCCGATGTAAAGACTCCACGTTTTGTGGGCGTAGAGCACAAACTTGTAAATGAGTCATAGGGTTGTCCACCCTCATTTTTGTAAATGTAATGTTAGCTTTAGAAATCCACCCATGGTCCGTGGACCATGGGATTTTATAAATAGAGCGAAGAGTTGAGTCTTATCTAAGTGTCGATTTGAGTCTTTGGTTCGTAGAGGAGGAGAAGGCTCTACAACTGAGTGCGCAGAGGCCAAGTAGTCTGTAGCTGAGTGCGCGGACCCCTATATTTGAGTGCATAGGGAGTCGAGTCTGTAACCTTTGGAGAAGTAATAAAGAGAAGTTTCATATCATTTATGTGTATCTTTTCCTGTTTTATGCATTGAGTATATTAGGTACGAATCACATTTTTGTTGTTTATATGCATGAACTTATATGATTATGTTGACTAAGAGAATATAAGACAAAGTATCTATTTACACAAAGTTAACTAATGGTTATAAAAAGATAAGTAAGATCCATGGTGTAACTTGGGTAATTAGCGCAGATCGCTGCCTTAGTAGCGCGGAAGCATCCTAACCCTTGGGTAGGGCTGCACGAAGGCGATTATAATAGATCCTGAAGGCCCGGTAGGTCAGGGTGGTGTGTGAAGTAACTTGCACGAAGCTATTCACAGTTGGACTAAATCGACCCCTCAGACATCTCAAGGGTGCAGAAACTTGGTTCCAGCGTTCCCCCATACTGCTTCGGGTGAGACCTGAGTGTGCGCTTCACGGGTTGTTGCTGAAAGGGCCAGTAGTACAAGGATTTATCTGGCTAATTAACTCTGAACCTAATTCAGGCCCCCTCAAGCCAAAAAATTATTCCGTTGTTAGGACTAGAATCTGCATAGAGATGTCTGATGTCGTGTCATTGGAATCCAAATAAGAAGGAAATTGAAGGTTGGTTGGACAGAAGAATTCAAGAGTTCGCAGCATAGGAGAATAGGGATCTGCGACTGACAAAAGAAGAGTGGTTAGATTGCTACATGTACACAGAGATCCATGAAATCTTTTTTGCATCTCTCCCTATTGAGTTGTACGAGTGGATCACAAAGATAGCAGATAGCAAAGGAAGGTGGAAACTCGACAATCCTATTGTGTGGACCCCAGAGTTGGTGCGCAGATTGGAAGCATCTGAGGATAAGATTGCACGTGTTGTTGATCATTGGCTTGATCAGATTATAGGAGGATTCATTACTGAGTTCACGGTAGATACTTTAGTCAACTATAGCGAGGCAGAGAAACGCTTCCTCAAAGGACTGTGAGGTAAATACGTAAAGTCTCTAAATACTTGGATTAAAATGCTATTTTGTGAAAAAGAGGGTTACACAATTACCTTGATGTTCAGAGCTATGCAAAGTGGAAAAACCTACAGAAACAAAGGAAGTAAGGGACCATAGAATAGCCCTTTGATTTCACCTCCACGAGGGGACGAGGAAGAGCTCATGAAGGTCTCTTTGCAAAGTACAATCCATTTGATAAGGAAAAATATTCCACACATACCACCCCCACCCATACCACCACCAAATTCAACGCCTTCACCTCCATCTTCACCCATACCACCTTTGCCACCACCACGAGTTAACGTGGCAAGCACGATAAAATTGCTTGTGTTCAAGGAAGTAGGAAATGAGGATCTAGACTAGTTTTGGTTCATTAAGAGCTGTATGGGAAGAACAAGGAGTTATAGATGAAAATATAAAGAGAGCAACACTATTTAGTGCCCTGAAGGACTGCGCGCTGACTTGGTATATTAAGCATTCTAATGACAATTCAAATGCAGGAGTCGCGGATATCCAAATTGCGCTAGATAAGGAATTTAGCTGGATTAAGTCAGAAGCACAGTCGATCATTGGGTTCAAATAGATCACAATTATTCTAGGTGAGACTCCTTTAGAATTGGATTAGAGGCTGAAGTGCACAATTCACGAAGCTAATATGACTTTGATGGATGGACAACACCGCGAATGGTTTGTAGCATCACTAACGCCACATTTGAGGAACGCATTGTCGCAACAGAGATTAACAACTCAAGCAAAGGCCTTAGAGGTCGCGATGAGGCTGCTTGAGACCCTAATACAGGATCCTAACTTGGGAGTTTAACAGATCCACGCACAGTTGAAAAACTTATGCCTTGAAATGCAGAGTCTGAAATAATACATGATAGCTTGAATAGAAGTGCACAAAGAGGTATGGTGCGTTAAATGTAAGGGTCAATGTCATGATAAGGATCACTACCCAGTGTTCATGAATTACCTCGCTGGAGGAGGACCGATGCCGTTAAGGCCGGAAGTGCAAGTGGGACATAGTGCGGCACCTGCTTTGTGGTGCGTGATTTGTCAAATAGGAGGGAAACATGCTACTGACAACTTCCATTAGCTACAGAAGTATATGCAGAATTCACAATAGTTGTTCTGTAACTTTTGTAGGTCAGTAGGACATGATGAGTGCACTTATAGAAGCTATGAGTTAATGATGGATAAAACTCCTAGCTATAGAGTTCAGGCCGAAATGCGGCCCCTAGACCCAAATACAGGAGTGGCGCAAATTAGATTTCAGGGGTGCGGATGAGGCCAAGTTGGAGGAGGACCTGGATGAGGTTGTAGATAGTTGATATCCTATAATTGTGGAGGGCCAGGACATTATGTCTGTGATTGTATGAACCCAACGTGGTCATCATGTCTGTATTGTACCTTGTTGTATCATGAGACGAAATATTTTCCTATGCTAATAGCTAGGATATGTGATAAAGGATCCCTACCGCCCCCCCCCCCGCGCGCTCAAAACCTGCAGATGATGAGGTCTGAGAGTTGCGCAAGGAAGATCCAAATGTGAACATTGTGCTCTGAAGTGGAATTGCAACAGGGGATGATAAAGGCAAATAGCCCGAAGATAGTAATTGGGTTTGCAAGGCGCTGACAAAGGAATCAGAGTTTGATTTGGAGTGCGCTAAGTAAACCTTCATGGAAGCTAAGAAGAGCTTCGTTGATGCCTCCACTTCAGAAAGCAAAGATAGACGAAAGTAGGAAATGGAAGCATCTATGCTTACGACATTCCTGGAAACATGCATGAAGATACTGCACGATAGTAAGGTTGTAAAAGGATTGAAGGAACTTATTAACAGATGTGCTGGGACCGAGCCAAGAGAACTACATGTAGTCCAGAAGATTGGAAAACACAATACTAGGACATGGAGAGAAATGAGGCTAACTGTGTAGATTGGAGAATATGAGATGGACCAAGTAATTCTGGACTTAGGATCAGATGCGAACGTTCCGCCAAAGCAAACATGGGAGTGCATGGGGAGGCCTACGCTGCAATGGTCTCCTATTCAGCTGCGAATGGCGAACTAGCGGAAGATAGTAGCCATGGGATGATTGCAGGGAATCACCGTTGATATTGAGGGAGCAAGCGCGCTAGTAGACTTTGAAGTGATAGAGATTGTTGATGAAAACAATCCCTATCCCTTGCTCTAGGGAATTGATTGGGCCACTGACATGAATGGGGTGATTAATCTAAAGAAGCGCAAGATGATTTTTGAGAAGAAGTCTCTACGCGTAGTTATACCCTTGGACCCTACTGAGGGATTGCGTTATACAGAGTCGGTGCATGACTATGAAAGCGACGACGATTTGGACTGCATCTACAACATAACTGCGCAAGATAAAGACTGGGTAAATCCCACCCCAGCTAAATGAATATCATGGAAGCATGAAAGCACCTGCACTTCAAATTCAGATGAGGAGATAGAACGATGGTAGAACCAATTACATGAGGTAACCATGCTTAATTGAAACATGATGAAAAGGTCATTGCGTTGCATATCAACAGAAGTGAGAGATCTCCCTACTTATGATGGATTAGGTGAGGTAGATGTTTTCTTGGACAGATTTGAAAGGGAGGTGCCAAAAAAGCAACGTTTTTAGGCCTTGAATTGGGTATTGCACGCTATGCTCATGAGGTGGTGGGGTACGCACAGAGGGGGCTTTAAGGACTGGTGCGAATGCAGAAGAATGATGTGCACATGGTTTGGGAAGCCTAGATTGCGATTAATAGATAAATGTAATGGGCAGGATAAACCTCACACTCATATAGCCATGTGGATGCCGACATATGGAAAACAACCTACATAGATGCACATGAACTTTGCAATGGAAGATATGGTCAATAAGCATGTGTTGGGGGGGGCAATTGCACAAGCAGGTCCTCAAATTGGAACGAAAGAATGTGGAGAGAATGATCGTGCAGAAGGTTATCCATGTGGAAGCATTTAATGAGGTGTGTGAAGCACTGAACAAGGTATGTAATGCATAACGAAGTGATTGGGACCTGTGCGTACCAATAGTTTTATGGGCTTATAGGTCAACGTGCAAGAAACTAACAGAACAGATGCCTTCTAGGATGGCCTATGGAGCGAACGTTGTAATGCCGATAAAGTATATCGTGCCTAGTTCGCGTATAACAGCACCCACAGATATGAAAGATCAAGGAGCCTTGGGAGAAGGGGTCATGAAGTTGGACGAAGAAGAATGCTTGGGACCTAATGAAGAGATCCAACAGGGTGATCTTAGGCTTCAAGAGCTCATGAATGGCAAATTTTGGTTAAGGGAGAAAAGAGCCATGGTGGAAGAAGAAGTCAAGAAGCTTGAGGAAGGAATAAATAAGGACTTTCTTGATAAGAAAATTTTGGTGATAAAACAAGATGCACACGATTACATTGACAAATTTGTGGACTATTGCTAAGAGTTGATTAGCTTGATGCCTTGGATTGGACCATATGTTATTAAGGAAACCTTGGATAAGGGTGAGGTGTAGTTGGTAAAGTTAAATGGAGAACCTTTCCCAGGAAGATTGAATGGCAATTGGTTGAAGCTATACATGGGTGGCCCGACTATTTGACTAGCCTACTGAAGCACAACCTTAGCACTCCAGGTAGATGAAAGGAGGCATGGGACTATAAACAAATGCATGGAATGCAGGAGAAGATGCAAGGACAAAGTTCAGATACAACAGTCTCTGAATAGCACATGCAAGAGTTACAGTAGCAGCTGCTCAGTGCGGTGCTAATCTTGCAACAGTTCAGGCAGAGTTGGGAGGTCTCCACACAAAGATCTCCACACCAATAGAGTGATTTGAGGGTGAGTCATGATGTTTTTTTTGGGGGCCTGTTAGGCGTGGGATCCCCCAAGTCAAGTTTTGGGGCATAAAGCCCAAATTTTGACCAAAATATGATGTAAAGACTCTGTGTTTTATGGGTACAAAGTGCGAACTTGTAAATGAGTCATAGGGTCGTCCGTCCTCATTTTTGTAAATGTAATGTCAGCTTTAGAGATCCACCCATGGTACACGGACCATGGGATTGTATAAATAGAGAAAGGCTCTAAGTTGTAAAGAAAGGGAATGATAGTCATGAATGAAGGATGAAGAATTGAGTCTTATCTAAGTGTCGAGTTGAGTCTTTGGGTCGTATAGTAGGAGAAGGATCTACAACTGAGTGTGTGGACCCCTGTAGCTAAGTGCGTAGGGCGAGTCAAGTCTGTAACCTTTGGAGAAGTAATAAAGAGAAGTTTCATATCATTTATGTGTATCTTTTCCTGTTTTATGCATTGAGTATATTGGGTATGAATTGCATTTTTGCTTTTTATATGCGTGAACTTATATGATTATGTTGACTAAGAGAATATAAGACAAAGTATCTGTTTACAAAAATTTAACTAATGGTTATAAAAAGATAAGTAAGATCCACAGTGTAACTTGGGGAATTATTGCAGATCGCTGCCTTAGCAGCGCGAAAGGATCCCAACCCCTAGGTAGGACTGCGCGAAGGCGATTATAACAGATCGTGAAGGCCCCACAGGTCAGGGTGGTGCATGAAGTAACCTACACAAAGCTATTCAGAGTTGGACTAAACCGACCCCTCAGACATCTCAAGGGTGCAGAAACTTGGTTCCAACATCCTGCCATACTGCTTTAGGTGAGACCTTAGTCCGCACTCCATGGGATGTTGCCGAAAGGGCCAATAATATAGGGATTTGTTTGGCTAATTAACTCCAAACCTAGGTGAGGCCTCCTCAAGCCAACACATGGTTTCGTTACTAGGACCAGAATCTACATAGAGATGTTTGATGCCGTGTCATTGGAATCCAACTAAGAAGGAAATTGAAGGTTGGTTGGACAGAAGAATTCACAAGTTCGCAATGTAGGAGAATAGGAATCCGCAACTAACAAAATAAGAGTGGTTAGACTGCTACCTATACTCAGATATCCATGAAATATTTTTCGCATCTTTCCCTACTGAGTTGTACAAGTGGATAGTAAAGCTAGCAGATAGCCAAGGAAGGCGGAAACTCGAAAATCCTATTTTGTGGACCCTAGAGTTGGTGTGCATCTTGGAAGCATTAGAGGATAAGTTCACATGCGCTGTCGATCACTGGCTTGATTGGATTATAGGAGGATTCATTACTGATTTCGTGGTAGATACTTCAGTCAGCTATAGCGAGGCAAAGCAATGCTTCCTCAAAGGATTGCGAGGTAAGTATGTAAAGTCTCTAAATACTTGGATTAAAATTCTATTTTGTGAAAAGAGGGTTACAAAATTACCTTGGTGTTTGGAGCTATGCAAAGTAAAAAAACCTACAGAAACAAAGGAAGTAAGGGACCAGAGAATAATGCTTTGATTTCACCTCTGCAAGGGGATGAGGAAGAGCTTGCGAAGGTCTATCCATGAAGTGCAATCCATGTGATAAGGCAAAGGATTCCACGCATACCACCCCCACCCACATCGACACCAGCTTCACCACCTTCACCTCCATCTTCACCCGTAGCACCTTCGCCACCACTGCGAGTCAACATGGTAAGCGCGATAAAATTGCTTGTGTTCAAGGGAGTAGGAAATGAGGATCTGGACTAGTTTTGGTTCATGATAAGAGCTGTATGGGAAGTATATGGAGTTAGAGATGACAATATAAATAAAGTGACACTAGTTAGTGCCCTATAGGACCACGTGCTGACCTGGTACATTAATAATTCTAATGAAAATCTGAATGTGGGAATCACGGATATCCAAATTGCGCTAAATAAGGAATTTAGCAAGCTGAAGTCAGAAGCACAGTCGATCATTGGGTTCAAAGAGATCATAACACTACCAAGTGAGACTCCTTGGGAGTTGGTGTAAGGATTCTGGACACCACATATCTCCACAATGGTATGATATTGTCCACTTTGGGCCTAAGCCCTCATGGATTTGCTTTTGAACTTACCCCAAAAGGCCTCATACCAATGGAGATATTTGTCCATCCTTATATACCCATGATCCTTCCCACTTCTAGTCAATGGGGGACTTTGGTCGTATACCCAATAGTTGGATCAGAGGTTGAAGTGCACAATTCGCGAAGCTAATATGACTTTGACGGATGGAGAACACCGTGAATGGTTTGTAGCATTGCTAATGCCACATTTGAGGAATTCATTGCAACAACAGAGGTTAATGACTGAGTTAGATGGCTTGTAGATCACAATGAGGCTGCATGAGACCCTAACACAGGATCCTATCTTGGGAGTTTAGTAGATCCACACGCAGGGTAAAAACTTATGCCTTGAAATGAAGAGTTTGAAACAAGAAAGGACAACTCAACCAGAAGTGTGCGAAGAGGTATGGTGCGTTAAATGTAAGAGTCAGTGTCATGACAAGGACCACTGCCTAGTGTTCGTGAATTACCTCACAAGAGGAGGATCAATGCCGTTAAGGCCAGAAATGCAAGCAAGACCTAGTGCGGTACCTGGTTTATGGTGCGTGATTTGTCAAATAGGAGGGAAACATGCTACAAACAACTTCCATTTGCTACAGAAGTATAAAAAGAATTTGCAACAGTTGTTCTGTAACTTTTGTAGGTCAGCAAGACAAAATGAGAGCACTTGTAGAAGCTATGAGTTAATGATGGATAGAACTCCCACCTATAGATCTTAGGCCAAAACGTGGCCCCTAGTCCTAAATACAAGAGTGGCATGAATCAGATTTTAGGGGCATAGACGAGGCTGAGGTGGAGGAGAACCTAGACGAGGTCACGAACAATTGATATCCTAAAATTTTGGAGGGCCAAGACATTATGCTCATTATTGTATGAAAACAACACGTCCATCATGTCTGTATTGTACCTTGTTTAATCATGAGATGGGAGATTTTCCTACGCTGATAGCTAGGATACGTAAAAAGGGAGTGCTACTGCCTCCACCCACTCAGAACCTGCATATGATGAGGTATGAGCCATGTGAGGAAGATCCAAATGTGAACATTGTGCTCCAAAAGAGGAATTGCGATGAGGGATGATAAAGGCAAACAACCCGAAGATAGTACTTGGGTTCACAAGGCTCTGACGAAGGAAGCAGAATTTGATTTGGAGTGTGCTAAGGAAACCTTCATGGAAGCTAAGAAGAGCTTCACTGATGCCTCCACTTCAAAAAGCAAAGATAGACCAAAGCTTGAAATGGACCCATCTATGCTTACAACATTCCTGGAAACATGCATGAAGCTACTGCATGACAGTAAGGCTATAAAAGGATTGAAGGAACTTATTAATAGATACGCTAGGACCATGCCAAGAGAACTGTTCATAGTCCAAAAGATTGGAAAACACAAGACTAGGACAGTGAGAGAAATGAGGCTAACTGAGCAGACTCGAGAATATGAGATGGACCAAGTAATTCTAGACTTAGGATCGGATGCGAACATTCTGCCGAAGTAGACATGGGAGCGCATGGGGAGGCCTATGCTGCAATGGTCTCCTATTCAACTATGAATGGCGAACCAGCAGAAGGCAATACCCATGGGACGATTGCAGGGAATCATCGTGGATATTGAGGGAGCGAGCCCCCTCGTAGATTTTGAAGTGATAGAGATTGTTGATGATAGCAATCCCTACCCCGTGCTCTTAGAAATTGATTGGGCCACTAACATGAATGGGGTGATTAATCTGAAGAAGTGCAAGATGATTTTTGAGAAGAAGTCTTTGCGCGTAGTTATACCCTTGGACCCTGCTGAGGGATCGCGCTATACAGAGCTGGTTCATGACTATGAAAGCAATGACGATTTGGACTGCATCTACAAGATAACCGCACAAGGGCAAGACTGTGTAAATCCCACTGCAGATGGACGGATATCATGGGAGTGTGAAAGCTCCTGCACTTCAGATTTGGTTGAGGAGATAGAACGATGGCAGAACCGGTTACACGAGGTAACCACGGTTAATTTAAACATGATGAAAAGGTCACTGAATTGCATATCAATAGAAGTGAGAGATATCCCTACTTATGATGGATTAGGTGAGGTAGATGTTTTCTTGGACAAATTTGAAAGGGAGGTGCCAGAAAAGCAACATTTCTAGGCCTTGAATTGGGTACTGCACGCTACGCCCGCGAGGTGGTGGGGTATGCATAGAGGGGGCTTTGAGAACCGGTGCGGATGTGGAAGAATGATGTGCACATGGTTTGGGAAGCCTAGAGTGCAATTGACAGATAAATTCAATGGGTAGGATAAGCTGTGTGCACATCTAACCAGGTGAATGCCGACATATGGAAAACAACCTCTGCAGATGCACATGCAATTTGCATTGGGACATACGGTCAATGAGCATGTGTTCAGGGGAATTTGCGAAAATGGGTCCTCAAGTTGGAATGAAAGAATGTAGAGAGAACAATTGTGCAGAAGGTTATCCAAGCAAAAGCAATTAATGAGGTGTGCGAAGCACTGAACACGGTATGTAATGCGTAGAAAAGTGCTTGGGACTTGCGCATACCAATAGTTTTATGGGCTTATAGGTCAATGTGCAAGAAATTGACTAAACAGATGCTTTCTAGGTTGGCTTATGGAGCGAATGTTGTAATGCTAATAAAGTATATCATGCCTAGTTCGTGCATAGCAGCGCCCACGGATATGACAAATCACGGAGCCTTGGGAGAAAAGGTCGTGCAGTTGGACAAAGAAGAACACCTTGGACCTGATGAAGAGATCTAGCAGGGTGATCTTAGGCTTCAAGAGCTCATGAATGATAGAGTTCAGTTAAGGGAGAAAAGCGCTATGGCAGAAAAAGAAGTCAAGAAGCTTGAGGAAGTGATAAATAAGGACTTTCTTGATAAGAAAATTGCGGTGATAAAATAGGATGTGCACGATTACGTTGACAAATTTGGGGACTACTACTGAGAGTTGATCAACTTGATGCCTTGAATTAGATCGTTTTTTATTAAGGAAATCTCAGATAGGGGCGCGGTGTAGTTGGTAAAGTTAAATAGAGAACATTTCCCAGGAAGAGTGAATGACAGTCGGTTGAAGCCATACATGGGCGGCCCAACTATTTGACTAGCCCACTGAAGCATAGTCTTAGTGCTCGAGGTAGTTGAAAGGAGGCGCTGGACTATAAATAGATGCAGGTAATGCATGAGTAGATGCAAGGAATCATTTCAGACACATAAGTCTCTGAACAACGCGTGCAAGAGTTATAGCAGGCAACTGCTCAGTGTTGTACTGATCTTGCAGTAGTTCGGGCAGAGTTGGGAGGTCTCCACGTGAAGATCTCTGCACCGATAGAGTGACTCGAGGGTGAGTCACGATGTTTGTGTTGGGGGCCTGTTGGGTGCAGGATCCCCTAAGGCAAGTTTTGGGGCTTAAAGCCCAGATTTTGACCAAATTCGATGTAAAGACTCTATGCATTTTGTGGGCGTGGAGCGCAAACTTGTAAATGAGTCATAGGTTTGTCCACCCTCAATTTTGTAAATGTAATTTTGGCTTTAGAGATCCACCCGTGGTCCACCAACCATGGGATTGTATAAATAGAGCAAGCCTACTCTAAGTTGTAAAAAGAGGGAATGATAGTCATGTATGAAGGATGAAGAATTGAGTCTTATTTAAGTGTCGAGTCGAGTCTTTGGGTTGTAGAGTACAAGAAGGATCTGCAGCTAAGCACGCAAAGGTCTAGTATTCCACAACTGAGTGTGCAGACCCCTGCAGCTAAGTGCACAAGGCAAGTTGAGTTTGTAACCTTTGGAGAAGTAATAAAGAAAAGTTTCATATCATTTATGTGTATCTTTTCCTGTTTTATGCATTGAGTATATTAGGTATGAATTACATTTTTACTGTTTATATGCACGAACTTATATGATTATGTTGACTAAGAGAATATAAGACAAAGTATCTGTTTACGCGAAGTTAACTAACGGTTATAAAATATAAGTAATATCCATGGTGTAACTTGGGGAATTAGTGTAGATTTCTAGCTTAGTAGTACGAAAGCATCCCAGCCCCTAGGTAGGTCTGTGCGATGGCGATTATAACAGATCGTGAATTCCTCATAGGTAAGGGCGGTGTCTGAAGTAACCTATGCGAAGCTATTCACAATTGGACTAAACTGACCCCTCAGACATCTCAAGGGTGTAGAAACTTGGTTCCAACATCCTCCCATATTGCTTCGGGTGAGACCTCAGTCCGTGCTCCGCGGGCTGTTGCCAAAAGGGCTAGTAGTACAGGGATTTTTTTGGCTAATTAACTCTGAACCTGGGTCAGGCACCCTCAAGCTAACACCAGGCTTGGCTTAAAACCATCCTTTGAGTTTGATTTTAACTCAACATATTGAAACCTAATTTTCTTTTCCATACTACAAGTCATGCGAGTAGGCACAAAACTTGGGATTTTTCCCATTGTTTCCTCAGAGAAATATGATTCATCTGAATGAAAAAGTTTATTAGGGCCCAAATACTCATGGTCATGATATATAAAAGGTTCTAGGGTAGCTTCTTGAATATTTTATTAACGTCATGGAAACCTGGGAGGGGTCACCTCTCTGTCACTACTGTGGGGGTTTTCAAAACCATTTTGATAGAGGAATGAATCCTAGGAATCCCTGTATTTGGTTAACTGGTGTTTAACTATCATGCAAATAAATCTGTGGTGGATCAAGCTACACTTAGGGTTTTTTTTGTCCCTTTGGTAAGACTTAGCCATTTTTGAAATGCTTTTATGCAAGTATAATGGAAGGTTTAACTTATACCTAATAAATACCATCAAAAGATGTATGTGATATTGAAACATAAGGTTTTATTGACCCTCACATGTAATGAAACACCTAATGAATTAAACTAAATCCTTCCATTTCTTTTTGAGTAAGTGTGTGGAGATACCTTTCACACTCTAGGCAATATCCTTGGAAATGAGAAATTCTTGATAGTAGATGTACTAAATTAGACAATTTTTGGACCAATTCTTACTAGGTGTATTGCCTCAGCATTGAAGCCTTTGTCAACCAACATCTTGACATCTCAAACTTTGGGTTTACTACCATTGTAAGTGGAAAAAAATTTAACTACATCTTCATTATGGCCCTGGAAAGCCTAAATAAAATCCCACTATCTGGCTTTATGGAAAAAAACAAGGTGCTTGTCGTAGGCTTAACCAAAATTTTCTTATGGGAGGCTCTATTCTAACCATAGCGGCCATTGTAATATGTGAGGTGGAACACAAAGGTTATTTCACACATTAGGCAGACCACATGAACTGGGTAAGTTTTCAGGAAACCAAACCCTAATCTTGAATGACAAAATATAAGAAAAGAATCCAAACTCTAATATAGATTATGCATAATGGAATCCTAAGTTTTGAAATGACCCTCTCGAAGCCAATAAAACCATAAGCCTCAATATGCTTCGAGCATATAACAATTTTCTAGGTGTTAAAACATACACATGCCAACTTGGAGGAGTAAGGCCATTTTATTCGAAATCTACCCTACCACATGGATATACATGACCTATTGGTGTCCCAAGTGTTAACTATACATATTATGGACTATCCATCACACAGGTGTATAAGGATTTTTCCCTTTACAAATTTAATTATGAAAAGAACCATTGTATATAATGTTATGTTATACCACCTTTTGCTATAATAACAACCACCAAAACATAAGTATCGATATTAATAGCACTAGATGATTTTATATAGCTTAAGGACAAAACTTTATGATATAGTATGGAGTATGAAATGAATTGTTAAATATTCTAATAAAGTCCAAAATAAATTCCTAATTAATTCATATTCCAAAACCATATAACATATAGAAACACCATGTCCAAAGTATAAGTTCAATCCATAATTAGGGCAAAGGAACTAGGTAAGAGTAATATTCAAAACACCAAGTTATCAAGTTTGCTCATAAAAAGAAAGGACGGTGATGCCTATAACTACATGAGTATGATGTTGCATAACTTTATCCTGGAAGAAAAAGACATACATCAACCCATGATGATAACATTTAGGATTTTCCCTTAATTCCCTCAAAATGATCATTAGAATCATGGATTCCAATAAAAGAAGTTTATGTCAAAGTTCAAAACAGAATTATCAAAATCATCACATAGAGATAAAAATATTTGCTTGGAAAAGTGAATCACCATTTCAAATCACTAAGGCAAAGCAACATATTTAAAATAAACAAGAAACATAAAAGGATGGGCCCATTTCATTCGAAGAATATAATGGGAGGTTGTTGGATGGCTAATAAGACCTAACATGATTGTTACAACCAAAGGGAAATCCAACATTAGGTGTGAAAAAACTTCCTAGAAATATACTAAGGCTAATAGAGGGCACTATGGATATAGATATGGATGCAGAGTTCAATCCTCCTATATGTGACGTGAGTATGATAATCGTAATGGAACTAGAGCCTCATCCAAAAATGAATAGAGGCACCACAGTCAACAATGTGAAGGCACCCATAGTGGATTTATCAAATGGAGGGAGATTGGTTCTAAGATGTTTTGCAGGCAGGAAAACATAGTCTCTATAGAGGGTGTGTAGACAAGACCTACGGTAATAGTAGAAGGTATGGAAGTTGTCTTAGAGGTAACTCTAATGAATCTAGATGTGTCCACACTAGCCTCTATCATTGAAGTGACACTAATGACAATTGACTCTTGGTAAGGACCATTTTAATGGAAAGATATAGTCAAGTCTACACCCCCACCTAGGAAGGTGGGTGATGGAATGTAAGTCACAAGGGAATGAGAATGAGGTGGCTGAATTCATCAACTACATTGTGAACTACAAGTTCAAATCTCTAGGTATCATCGAAAGTGGGCCCTAAAGTAGGTATGTATATGGTATCGGTGGAGTTAAGCCTAGGTCTATGGGGAGGTGGACTCTCCTCGTAAGGAAATAGATCCTCAAGAAAATGAGAATGAAAAGGACTAATCCTATCCATAATTAAAGGAAAGGATGTACACAAATAATATGAAATAAATGACACCAGACCAACTAGACTCGACCAAACAACATAAACCTATCAAATCTAAGGAGAAAGCATTCAAACCAATAGATTAGGGGGATATTCCCATAGTTAGGGCTTTACTTTTTAGGGCTCAAGTCATGTGAATATATGGTTGATGAAGTTACATTGGTCTCCTTTTTAAGATCTCCACACTTGGTGTAAGTACCCTCGATTATAGGCGGGCAAGCATTTTGGGATCCGAGTGAGTAATAACCAACATTTGTCCCAAGTATAGCATGTACATCCCACTCATTTTCACTTGTGTAGGGTCCTAATATTATGGATACTATGGTTACCTCCTACAACCAACCGACCTAGGGGATAGTCATTAGTTAGGTCCACACACAAAGGCAGGGTATTGAGCTCGCAACCCCCCTATGGAGACAATCATATGATTATAGGCCTCACACCCAAAACCAAGTTAAGTGGGGTAGAACACTCTGCTAGTACCGATATAACCTTGTGATTAACCCTTATATTAGAAGGGATTCCCAAGAAAAATTTCACTGTAACTAGATTTACACTCCCTAACTCAAGATTCTAGTGTTTTTTTATGGCCTTAGAGATTTTACCTCACCAATTTATTCCAAGGACCTAAAACCCTAATCTAGTTTTTGTGTGTTACCAAAGAAATGAAATCACACCTGATTAATTTTATTAGCATTGAATTTAGTGATTTTTCTTTAGGTCAAGGGTATATGACGTGAAATTCAAATGACTTTATGAGTTGTTTCAAGGAAAGAGATGTATAATATGCACACGCGACTTTTTATTTTGATGAATACTATCTATGATAGGATTAGATCATTCTTAATGTAGAATGAACATTCCTCACAACTCTCTCCTTTATCCTTTTGACATATGCTATTAGATTATTATCAAAATTATTATGAAAACAATAAATTATCCAAAGGAAACAAAAATAAACAAACTCAAAACCTATGACTCTACTTGAAAGCAAGCACATATGAAAGAAAGGATTCAGAGATTAGAATACACTCACAAGTAAACATAAAATAAAGAGGTTGGCATGACAATGATAATAGATAAATACCCAACTTCCAATGTCATTACTGGGAGTCAAACCTAAGAGGATTCAAAACCATAGTGAAATACTACAAACCCACTTATTTGAAGTGAATCTTGGAGTTTTTTTTACTAAGAAGAGGAGTAAGAAGAGTAAATATTAAAATGTCTCAACCCTGGGATTTGATTAGTGTAAGAAAACTAGAGAAAAATAAGGGAAAACCCTTATCAATCCCCTTTTTGAGTGCTTCAACGCTCTATCTATGAGAAAATAGAGAGTTGCAATACTCTTTCATAGTGCAAACCAAAGAATTCATGAGTCCAACAATGTTATGTTAAGGTTGTTGAGGAGAGTTGAAGGTGGTTAACCCTTGTCCTAAAGTTTATTTTAGCATATTTCTTCAAAAAATATTGCTAAGACTCGTAATGACCACTAAGAAGTAAGAAAAGAAAATAAAATCAATTAAATGAGTAGATAAAGGCTACAAAAATATCTACTAGGACTCCTTAGTGGAGTCATCATTTTTGTTACACAAAATTTCCTTAGTAGTGAATGAATTCTCTTAACCCATAGGAGATCTAGGAGGATTAGAGATGCCTCAAAATTTAATAGTCTCAAATTGTGATGTAAACGTTTCCATGTCAAAGAGATAGAGAAGACCTTTCCAACAAAACTTGAATGGCCTCAAACAAACTTTGTATGAGAAAGTTATCGCGTTCTAAAATTTTGTGAAAATAGGAAAAATGAAGGACAAAGAAGACACGTGGTAGTCCCAAAGGGTGATGTTGGCTTGTTGGGGCCTAACCCAGGTTCAGAGTTATTTAACCAAAAAAATCCCTATACTATTGGCCCTTTTGGCAACAGCCTGTGGAGCGCAGACTGAGGTCTCACTCGAAGCAATATGGGGGGATGCTGGAACCAGGTTTTGACACCCTTGAGATGTCTGAGGGGTCGATGTAGTACAACTGTGAACACCTTTGCACACTTTCCTGACCTACGATACCTTCGTGCCCTATTGTATTCACCTTTGCGTATCCCTAACTAGGGGATGTGGAGCTTTCGCACTGTTAGAGCAGTGATTTTCACTATATCCCCAAGTTACACTACGAATCTTACTTATATTCTTATAATAGTTAGTTATTTTCATGTAAATAGATACTCTATCTTATATTTACTTATTCATCATATTGATATAAGTTCACATAGCAAATAAATAGTAACCTTACAATCCATGCTCAATATACTTCAAAGCAGAAAATAGGAAATGATACACAGAAATAATGTAAAACTTCTCTTTATTATTGCTTTAATCAGTTACAGACTCAACCTGCCCTACGCACTCAGCTGCAGGGATCCGTACACATAGCTGTGGACTACTAGGCCTTTGCACACTCGGCTGCAGAGTCTTCTCCTACTCTATGACCCAACGACTCACCCTATATTTAGATCAAACTCAATTCATTGTCATTCATTCGATTCAATTCTATTGATTCTTTTCTATTTTACAATTTAGAGCCTCGCTCTATTTATAAAATCCCATGGTATATGGACCATGGGTAGATCTCTCAAGCCAACATTACATTACAAAAATGAGGGCAAACAACCCTCTAACTCTTTTACAATCTTCGCACTCTGTGCCCACACATCGTGGAGTATTTACATTAGACTTAGTCAAAACTTGGGTTTTAAGCCCCAAAACTTGCCTTGGGGGATCTCGTGCCCAACAGGCCCCCAACACAAACATCATGACTTTCCCTCGGGTCACTTTGTTGGTGTGGAGATCTTCACACGGAGACCTCCCAACTCTACGCGGATTGCTACAAGGTCGGCAACACACTGAGTGACTACCTACTGTATCTCTTGGACATGCTGTTCAAAGACCTTGGTATCTAAACTACTTCCCTATAGCTATTCCTATGTCCCTTGCATCTACATGAGCTTTCCTTCAATTGCTGTTGTGATAACAAAGGCCTCATCGATCCAAGGCTGGATGCACACATTTAGAACCGCTTCTATGTGTCACGCTGCATCTACCTGCTCCTTAAGCGCTTTGGCCTATTGCATTCGTGTGAGCCTCTATGTAAGGGCCACTGTCTATGTGGTCCCTTTGACGTTGTCATATTGTTGTTGTAGCTCATGTGCCATTGTTTCTAAGCATTGTATGTTCGGCTCCTCCTGGAGAGTGGTGAGACCTCAAACGATTCTTCCAACATTTTGGTGCAGTATTTTACTGCACTGTTGATCTCCTCCATCCCCAATGTAATGGCGCTGGCTTGTTGTTCTCTTACCTCTGGAGGAGTTGAAGGTTGCACCTTCAACCGCAGCTTTTCTATCTGGAGGTTTAGCTCCAGCTGAGCCTTTTCCATTTCTTCTCGCGCCTCGCGCACCCCTACTACTAACCTTTGGATGTGCACCTATGCTAGTGCTTCTGCTAGGATGGCCAGCTCAGGGACCATCTGACAGGCTTCGTCAATTACCTGTACCATCTGCTTGTTCTGAGACATGACCTCATCGCGCTGCAATCTCAACTGCTCCATGTTGATCCTCTATTCACTCAATACCTGTAGCGCGCAGCTCTTCCTAGCCCGCAGTTTTGCAGTAATCCCATCCTGCAGAACATAGAGTGTCTCCCGAGGGAGTGCAGCCATGTTGATCCATATGCCTTTCAATGCACCGACCGTAGGCTTGTCGGCCTCATTTTTTGTAACTAGTGCCCCCTCTGGTAGCACTATTGTGTTGGTTGTAGGAGCACACAACATTTCCTCGGTTGTGGCTGTTCCTACTGCGAGGCTGGTCGAGAGAGTACTAGCTTAAGGAGTGTGTGCTTGAAACTCCCGAATCTATGCTCGGAAGGCCCCCAACACAATCTTGTTCTCCTCCACAAAGTTCTGGAGGGCCTCTATAGTGATGTCGTGCACCATCTCTCCTATATCATGCAGATCCCCCTCAGCAAGGGTGATCAAATCGATAGACATCTTAGACACTTTTACCTTCTTGCACAACTCCATCTGCTCTTTTGGGCATTGGTTCTTCAATTGTGTCAACACTATTTGTGGGTCCTTGTCGCCTTCCTCTATATCTGTTTCCATCTCTTGCTCCTGCTCAGGCGAAGGTGACTTTCAACCCTCGTGCTCCGTTGTTGCTACCTTATGTGCTTCTATTGTGGCCCTCTACCATTCTGCTACTGTCTATGCAATGTCCTACACCTCCTGTGCCTTTGCTGCTACTTCTTTTTTTCTTCTCTTTTCCGCCAACCGTGCCACGTGCATTTTTTCCTCCTCCTTCTTTTTCTGCACTATAGACTTTTCCACCATGGAGATGTCTAGAGTGCGCCGTTTCGATAGCCATGTCTCAAATACGTCAAAGATCACATCATCTATGGCCATATATGGCAGTTCATTCCACTTCTTTGCAGTGTCCTTGCACGCCCTGAGGTAGATGTGATAAAAGTCAACTTTAAACTCTATGAAACTTTGTAGGCTATTATAGACAATGGGTGATAACTGCTACTTATGGTTAATCCCCATCCTGATGTTTATCTCCATAAACATCTAGAATATTTTACTGTCGCAGATGTGGTGCGTGTCTTTAGTAGCCCACAACGAAGCATACTTTGCGGCCTCTGGGAGATCCCTTGCAATTGTGGGGAACTAGCTGTCCTTAGGCAATTCATCAGTCACTAGCACTATGGACAATAGAAGCCATGCATAGTGGAAGGTTTTCCCTTGTTCCTATGACTTGCGAAAATTCTCCAGGAACTCCTTGCACAAGAAGTCAGAACAGTTAAACTGGACCCCTTCTGTGCACTATTCGGTCATTTTTGCAATTTCCCTAGCTTCTTCAGCTACTATCTTATTTGTCCTGAAACCTCTCGGTTATTCAATCAAGTGCTCAAAAAATTCTCTCCACAGGACAAACAGTTCTCGGTTCAGAATACTTGAGGTGCATAACATCTCAATTCTCAAATGACCAAGTGTTGGGTGCTCGGTAGTCCTTTGTAATTTATAGCGCCTTTTGAATTCAAATTCGATTGTTCCTGTTGGGTGTGGAGCTTGATCATATTTTGTATTCAAAGGTTTCAACCTGATGTATACCCTAAGAAGACTATACAACCCTCCACGCGGGGGGTGCAGGGGGGACTTGTCACCCTTGCAGGGGTTCGAGGGCCAATGGTCCCCCGGTGGGGGTTCAGGGGAAGTGCCCCTGAAGCTAAAAATAGATGTAAAATTGCCTTGTAAAAGTCCAGTAATTTCTAGTCAATCTAGGCCATTCATTAGGCAGATGATCTGACGGTAGAAGTTATGTTTAATTTAGGATTTTTTTCCCTAGAAGGCAACCCCTCACTATATATGAGGGAATTGTATTATGTCTATGTATATCGGTATTCTAAGTGTGGAAGAGAGAGGAGATTGAGAGCGAAGAAGATGTTACAATGGATATGTTGTAGGTTATATCTCTTCAGTTTGCTGGATAATATAATAAAAGAAGGACTAGCTGTTTCTCCGTGGACGTAACCCAAATTGGGTGAACCACATATATCTATGTCTCTCTTGTTTTATGCATTTTTTGTGTTTATATTTCTGCAATATTTTATGTGTTCCATTCCTCTGTAATATATAATTTTCTAACAACTAGTATCAAAGTTGAAGATCTATTTGGCTGATAAACATGCAGGAGAGAGAAGGGTTCTTGGTTCAAGTGGGAGTAATGGCAGAATATGGTAGGTGTAGGGTCGAAAAATTCAACGGCCAAAACTACCAGCTGTGGAAGATGTAGATGGAAGATTATCTATATCAGAGAGATCTGTACCTACCATTGAGTGAAAGGCAAAGAAGCCAATGAGTATGACAGACATAGAATGGGATATTCTTGACAGAAAGGCACTTGGAACAATATGGTTGTGCCTGGCAGTGTCAGTAGTGTTTAATATTTCAAAGGAAATGACAACAAAGGGTTTAATGTCGTCATTGGCCAAACTATATGAAAAAC
>APFE031576609.1:2702-24779 GCA_000404065.3 Pinus taeda
ATAGATCGAGCTTTTGAAACAATAACCCAATATTTCAGATCTTAAGATATTCAACCCAAAAGCATGCTCTAGCCAACTAATCTCCTTCCTATTATATAGGCAAGCTCTTCCTAAAATCATGGATCATGGGGCTCAATAATAATAATAATATAAAACAATACCACGGGCCAAAACCATAATAACACAATTCCTTCAGCTAAATACCAAGAGTTAAACATAAGAAACCCCACGTGTGCTTTTCTCTGCCTTGAAGTAAGTGAACTGGGGGTACACACCTCATGAATGGGTAAAATACCAAGGGTTAAGCATAAGGAACCCCACGTGTGTGCGCTTTACTGCCTTGAAGTGTGTGCACTAGGGGTACGCACCTCATGAATGGGTAACTCCTGCGTACTTCTTAATTCTCATCATATTGAGAGCCATGCCATGGGTGTTGCCATCAAGTACAACATCTGTAACATATAACCATACTAGAAACATAATGCCAACATTCTCCTATGCAACGATTCCAGTGTTCAGACAAATGAGGAAATTGTATCGGGAACAAAAAATGAAGTACATGATCACGAGCAAGGAGAAACCAATAAATCATCCTATTAACTATGTACATACAGATTTAGAGTCTTTTGTTTTGTATTCAGATAGTTTAAATGATATAGATAGTCAGTTGGTAGAAGCAGATGATATTCCGAAAATAACAGAAAATTTCAGAGAAGTTTTGAAAAAAGAAGAAAAGGTACAGCAGAACACCATTGGGCAATTAGCTGAAAGCAATGGACAGCAAGCAGACAAGGCTGAACAAACATATTTCCAGCACTTGCAAGAGGAATAAGAAGATTTGTGGACCATGGATTTTGATGGAGCAGTGGGAAATGATGGAGCTGGAATTGGAATTTGGGTACGCAGTCCTTTCTCTACCCCAAACAAGGTCCCTAGTAATGTACGGGTATGCCCTTACAAGTTGGCTTTTGAATGTTCAAATAATGAAGCTGAGTATGAAGCTCTGATTGCTAGCCTAAAGATTCTAAGAAAGTTGAACGCTAAGAGGATTTCAATATATGGCGACTCTGAATTGGTTATCAAGCAGGTCAGAGGCGAATATCAAGCAAAGCATCCTAGGATGCGGGCCTACCGTAACACAGTCCTAGACATTTTGAAACTATTTTCAGAATACACCTTGACATGTGCACCTCGCATACAAAATAGCATTGCTGATGCTCTTGCTAAGGCAGTGAGTAGTTTGAAAATCCCAATGAACTCTAGTAACAAATTCGAAATCCATGTCAAGCACCATCCAACCATTCCAGAGAATCAGAGATATTGGCAAGTGTTCCAACATGATGACGAGATTGACGATTTTCTACAAAGCAAAGGCAAGTTCAAAGAGACCTCAATTGATGAAGAAAATGACGATGGAAAAGGTAATGGTACAGATGAAATGCAGATCAATGAAATGGACGTGTTGCAACTGAAAAATAACGTTATTCCCAAAGGCTTGATACCTCTAGAAGAACTCTTTGATTAGGATGATGTAGCCAGCAAGCTGACATTGCAGCTAGCAGAGAAGGGTGTGAAAGAAGTCAATATCGGGACAACTGCAAATCCTAAACTGGTAAAATTATCCAAAGCATTGCCACCAAAGATCAAGGACAAATATATGAGTTTGATGTCTTCATTTGCAGATGTGTTTGTTTGATGTCCGACTTAAAGACATATGACACTAATATAATTCAGCACACTATACCCATCAAGCCAAATCAAAAACCATTCAGACAGAAGTTGAGAAGGCTTTCCAAAGTTGTTGCCATCTATTGAAAAGGTGATCAACAGGTTGTACAAATTAGGGATCATTGTGCCAATCAGATTTTCGGATTGGATATCTAACTTGGTGCCCGTAAGGAAGAAGACAAGTGAGATTCGCTAATGCATTGATTTTAGAAATCTCAACAAAGTTTCATTGAAGGACAACTATCCACTGCCCAAAATGGACCATATACTTCAGCGTGTAGTGGGGGCATCTCGCATGTCACTGCTTGATGGTTATTCCGGATATAACCAAGTTGTTGTCCATGAAGATGACCGAGACAAGACAACATTCACCACTCCATGGGGAACCTTTCATTACACAAAAATGCCTTTCGGTTTGAAGAATGCGGGTGCCACATTTCAGCGTGCTATGGACTTGGCCTTTGCAAACGAGAAGGATGTCTTTTTGGTGGTGTATTTGGACGATTTGATGGTGTTTTCTAAATCTGATGAAGAACACATGTACCATCTTAAAACCGTTTTCCTAAAGTGCAGAAAATATGGCTTGTCGCTGAATCCAAAGAAGAGCTTGTTTTCCATGGAAGAAGGCAAACTACTCTGGCACATTATCTCAAAAGATGGCATTTGTATTGACCCAGCACGTGTGCAAGCAATTCAACAAAATCAATCTACCCCGGAATAAAAAAAAGATACAATCATTCAATGGTAAGATGAATTTCCTACGCGGCTTCGTACCCAACCTTGCTGAGCATCTAAGAGAGATGACTAACATGCTTAAGAAGGACAACCAAGTGAAATGGACGGAAGAGGCTGTAAAATCTTTCAATTTGGTCAAATTGGCTCTTTCCTCAACACCAGTTCTAGTTATCCCGGACTATACTCAGGATTTCATATTGTTTTCATTTGCTTCAGAGAATACTATGGCAGTGGTATTATTGCAGAAGAGAGATGATCATGAAAGACCCATTGCATTTTTCAGCAGAGCTATAAGAGACGCAGCTTTAAAGTATAACATCATTGAGAAGCAGGTCATTGCACTTATGAAGGCATTGAAATATTTCCGGGTGTATTCTACATTCTCACATTCTGGTTCCCAATGTTGTTGTAAAAGATGTTTTAGTGCAGGCCGATCCGAAAGGAAGAAGAGGCAAGTGGATTGCAGCCTTGCTAGAATATGACGTAGAAATAAAACCCACAAAACTAGTGAAAGGATAGGGATTGGCGAAGCTAATGGCTGAATCAAACTTGCATGCTTTGGACATAAATATGATCGCTGCTTTGTCCAATGAGAACGATGAAGAATCGCCAATTTAGGTATCTGAAATGTTTGCTCTTTCTCCATGGTATTCTGATATCATATATGTGCTCAAAAATTTGTCACCTCCGCCTGGCATGACTAGAAACAAAGCGATTACACTCAAGTTGAAGGCTGCCAAGCTTTTCATTTTTAATTCAGCACTGTATTGGAAAGATCCTGGTGGGATTTTGTTAAATTGTTTGGTGGAAAAGCAAGCAAAGCAAGTCATGGAGGACTACCACCAAGGAGATTGTGGAGGTCACCTCTTTTGGAAGTCAACGGCGAACAAAATTTTGAGAGCGGGGTACTGTTGGCTGACATTGTTTGTTGATGTATATAAGATGGTTAAGCATTGTCATAAGTGTCAAATTTTTTAAGGAAAGCAAAAGTTACAACCTATACCACTCAAGCCCATAGAGGTGAGCGCCCCTTTTCAGCAATGAGGGTTGGATTTCATTGGCAAAATTCATCTCACTTCTTCTGGACACCATAGATGGATCCTCACAGCCACAGATTACTTCAAAAAATGGATTGAGGCGATTCCCACTAAACAAGCTACAGATGCGGTAATCATTTCATTCCTTGAAAATAACATCTTGTCTCGCTTTGGTTGTCCGAATAAGCTAACCACTGATAATGCAGCAGCTTTCAAATAAAAAAGGATGGTAGAGTTTTGTCATAAATATCACATCATTTTGGGTCATTCAACTACCTATCATCTGCAAGGCAATGGATTGGCGGAATCTTCAAACAAATCAGTGGTCAACATAATCAAGAAGCTGCTAGAAATAAACAAGAAGAGCTGGCATAAGAGGTTGGTAAATGCGCTTTGGGCAGATGGGGTCAGCCAGAAGAAATCCATATGTACGTCACCGTTTGAGCTAGTTTATGGAGTTGATATAGTATTTCCTTCCTCTCTCGCTGCCCCGGTTGTCAAACTTCTTCAAGAGGCCAGCAGTGAAGAAGATCCCATGCAAAGAAGGTTGAATCAAATGGTCCACTTGCAGCAGACCAGAGAAGAAGTTCTCAAGAACACATCCAAATTACAGGAGAAAATCAAGAAAATTTATGACAGAAAGGCAAAGGTGGATAAGTTTCAGGTGGATGATGTAGTGCTGAAGTGGGATGCAAGGAATGAAGAGAAAGGCAAGCACGGTAAGTTCTAGAACCTCTGGAAAGGTCCTTTCAAGATTGCAGCATATTGGGGGCAGAATGCCTTTCTTCTAAAGGAGATGAACAGGGAAGATTGTCCAGGAGGGCCGATCAATGGTCGGCTACTCAAGCGGTACCATTTCTAAATTCTTAATGTTGCTTCCACTGTCATTGTAAATACCATTTTATTTCAATTTTGTTAGAGTTGGTTCAGTTACCCTTTAAAATCATTTCAATATCAAGTTTGAGTCAGTTTTTTGGTAATTTCTATTTATTAAATGAGTCAGAGTCCTGTATTATTTGTCGAAATGATGACTCCATAGCCCAATGGATGAAGGAACTATCTAGCTCCTCTAGAGATCTACTGTTCTTGGCACCTCCAAGGAGCTACCATCCCCCATTGGAGCCAATGTTAGAGTCGGTCTGGTCATTCCTCCGTCAGAGATCAAAACTCTTTATGCAATTCATGTTTAGGTGTACCGCTCGATTCTCCCAGTTGCATTCCATTAGGGGCATGCCATAATCTGATAGACAAGGTCATGATAGTCATTCCCCCTCATGTCTGGCTCTTGCTGGCTCAGGTCTTTTGTCAATCATCATCAAAGTCCATGATAGTCGAGGTCTGGTCCTTTGAAGGACAAAGGTCATTTTCAAGGTTTAGGTCTAGGAATTCATCAATTTGGTCCTTGAACATGTCCAGTAAAGCCATGCAAGCCAGAGTGAGGCCCTTACACAGTTATGATTCAGAGAGCTTCATCGTCATGTGGATACTTCGACTCTTCTTCAAAACTCTATTTTGAAGAAAAGTCAAACAGTGTCATTTATGACCAAATTTGCAAAAAAGTCACCAGTTGATCTTTTTAGATGCAGTCATGGTTTCCATAGCCAAACGTCCTGTCATGCAATCCCTACAAAGAGTGCCGCAAATTTCATCATTTGAGCTAAAATTTCAAAGGGAAAGTGAAAATTAGTGTGTTTTAAAGTCTGTGAAAAAGTGCAAAACTCAAACATTAGAAAAATGGGTTTTTGAAGAGGAAAAAATGTAACCCATCACCTCCAAGCCTTATACACAAGTTTCCATCACAAATCAAACTCATTGTGCAATCAAGCCATAGGAAAAACATTGCAAGGTCGTGGAGCGAGAAATTGCGTGGTTTGGAGCAGTTTGGAGGTGATTACAGGGCTGCGGCGCACACAGGCAGGGGCACGACGCATACACAGGGTGCGGCGCACACAGAACCCGCCCACCGTTCAAACTTATAACTAGCGTGGCGCATACCCAAGGCGCGGCGCATTGGGCTTTGCGCGCGGCACACAGAGACAAAGCACCCAGAATTTGCCAAACTCACTCAAATATTTTGTGAAGCCCTCTAATTGCAAGGTAGGCTCTCAAACTCACCTGTGCATCAAATTTGATAAAGATATGGTGGATTATTTCCGATGATTGAATGAAAAAACATTTCATAAAGCAAACATAAGAAGACACCAAAGAAAAACCATTTTTCTAGTGTTGTGTAACAGTGTTGTTGCTGCCAAGGCTTATTTTTCCTACCCTACCCCTGTACCTTATTCCCCTATGTCATTTTTCCTATTATCACTACCCTAACACTACCAAACTCATATTCCCTTTCCCCTCCTCCTATTGCTCAGTAAAAACCGCAAACCCTACCCTACCAAAATACCCAAACTCCTCCCACATCCCTAACAAATTTCTCCCTATAACCCCTATTCCCATTTCATCACTCCCTTCCTAACACTCCCTGTTTCATTGATCCCCTTGGTAACAGATATTACAAAGGCACCTAGCCTCACACCATCGTTAAATGGGAAACCTAATCACAGTTCACATTGCAGTCATGACATCACAACATTTGTCTGAGTATGAGATGGAGACACAAAGTGACTCATCCTCAGAAGAGCAGGCTCCCAGGAGACACCACAAGAGTGGCAAATATGTCAGGGATGAACCCACTACCCTCACCGAGTTACAAGCATGCCCTCTTGCCATGTCATGTTTCCAACACCTATCATGTTTTGAATTTTGTCAAAGGGTGGAAAATGTCAGATTCCATCATGAGTTGGCCCGTTTGTTTGTGCTTCATCTACATGGAGGTCAGTCTACCTTGGCCGCGGTCACTTTCACATTGACACCTGAAGCTATATCAGTGGCAACAGGTATACCAAATGTTGGGGAGCAGTGGCATAAGAAGAAGAAGGTGGAAAGGCAACACTATGAGCCTTACATCAAAGCCAGATTCTTGAATGAGATCACAAGAGTATTTCCCTTCAGATACTTGAAAGATGAGTATGCTCCGATCATGAGATTGATCATGAAATACTTCAGCTGTGAGGGGAGGTTCTCTCGACTGTATACCTATCACATCCACTTGCTCATGCACTTTACCAGGGTGAGGATGATTAACCTCCCATTTTTCATATGCAGGAATATAGAGTCACCTTCATGTTGCATAAGACCCCTCAGCAGTAGCTCAACAGTGTGTATCACTTCGCTCTTATCCGGATTTTGGTAGATCATCAGTTGGGATTGCAGGGCATTTCTTGGGAGGACTTCATCTCCCGTGACTTCTTCAGCACATCACAGGTACTTATTAGACAGCAAAAACAGGAGTTGGGTGGTCCTTCTTATCAGCATGAGCATCATGAGACCACTACGTGCCAGTTTCCATTACATATCAGAGAGGCAGTAGGCACTTGTTTGCAGCAGCAAAGCGAGTGTTATCTCCACCTGGGGTGGAAGGGGCCTCGCTTTCATCATCGACTACACAGGTATTGGACAAGGGAAAGAAGCTATGGATGATGAGGGGCCATCAGGTGTATAGGAGACCGATGTCATCCTCATTCAGGAAGAAGAGGCAGAGGCAAAACATGCCAAACTTAGGATGATGATTCAGGAGCAAGACTTGGAGATACAAGACTTGTACTCAATATGGAGAGAGCTAGATGGGTCATCAAGTATCTAGAGTAGAGAAACAAATAGCTTGAGGAGCAACAGACGATCATGGAGCTGCAAAGCATCCGTGAAAATCGACAAGCTCCCTAGTAGAGGAGGATCGAGCTCACTACCTTGGAGCAAGAGATCAACAACGACCGTGAGTCTTAGTTAGATCGGGTCAATCTACACTTGGAGAAGCTATTGGAGAAGGTAAACAGGGACAAAACCCTATTGAGGAGGATGGCTTGTCATTACAGGGCACTGAACATGAGCACAAAGGCCCAAATAAGGAGCTTGAAGGCCAAACTGAGCAAAGCAACAAAAGAGGAAAAAGAGGCAAAAGAGCAAGATCGACTTCAAATATTGGCTGAATCTTCCCTAGCACAGCATAGCACTTCATAGAGGACCTCCAACCCAAATTTCAAGGAATTTGGGAAAATTTTGGTCACATGACAAATTTTTGGCACAAACACAGGTTTTTTCTCTATACGCGTCGTGCTACTAGCGCGACGCGCAGGATTGGGAGCTCCAAATGAGAAATGGTTTGCATCTTTGAATTCAACATGCAAAATCACGACTACTGGCACTCAGAGCAAGATATTTGGGAATGATTTGAGTCTCCAGGAGGTCAAAAACACCCAAAAAATGGCCTCACTGCCCCTATTTTGACACACAGGAAGCCGTTTTGGGACAATGAAGATTTGGAGGGGCAAATGAGCTCCAAATTCAAAAATTCCACTTGGGTTGGAAATTAGACAAGTCAGGCTTTCCAAAGAGAACACTTGTGTACATTTTGGACTCCTTCAAGTGCCTCAAAACTGGCCTCAAAGTGGCGTGATGCATACAGAAAAGGGCGCGACGCATATAGGAAAAAAGGCCCAAAATGCCTCTGTTTCGCGAAATTTCGCTTCTCGACTTTTTGTAAGTGGGCCCACTCATATGCACTTTAGTGTTTTGTCACCTAAGGCAGTTTTAAGAGTATTTTCACTCCATATGGTCAGTTATCCAAGTGCCAAAGGAAGGCAAAGGGCCACCCAAGCCATTTTTCATGTTTGTGGCACTGCACCTGTAGCTGATGTTTGGCTCTCCACCTTCATTTTGTAATGATTCGAGTAACTCCCCAACCCTTGGGAGTTATATCTCTTCATGTCACATTCTATATATTGTATGCAAACTATTTGCAAAGGGTCAGTTGGCTTGTAACTTCTGGGAGACTGTGGGAAAGAAACTCTGTTTCTGCATTGTATATTTTTTACAGAGGATTAATAAAAGGAAGTGGCTCTGTTTCATGAGATTCATGTGGTTGTGAGTGTAGCAAATGTGTCTCTTATGTTTCATATTTATCTTGTTATGTTTCATAGCTCATTCATATTCATTTCCATTGAAATTTTCTAAGTTAGCTAAGGTAGAATTCAATTTTATTGCTCTGTCTGTAGGAAAATTTCATGTTCAATGTTCATTCTTCTGTTGAAAAGGATTCAGGTTTTCCATGCCCTTTTCACCCTCTTAATCAATCTCTCCATTCCGCACTATCTTAAAACTAAATTTCTAGGCTTTCCGCCTACCTTGCCTCACGAAATAATCCGTGCCTTTATGTTAAGTTCTCTGTTCATTCAGGTCCATTGGTCCCATATCATCCCAGAAACATTGTCATTCATAAAAATCACTTCTTGTGTCCATATTCACTTACTAGCCTAAGATAAATAGTTCACTATAAGTCATCTCAGGCCTTTTTGTTTATCTATTCATTGAGTGTGACTCGGAGAGAGCCCTCTCCTGTTCTGGTAGGGCTAGCTACCAGACTGAGCTTGGTTTGTGGTTACCCTGAATTTTGCCTTCTTTCAGCCTAAGGCGAATTTAGGTGCTAACAGTCACAAAGATATTGATTTCAATAGAAGGAATATCAAATAGAAATATTATGATTCCTCTACTCATATAAGATGTTATGCTTGTAAGAAGTTTGGGAATCTAGAAAAAGAATTCAGGAACAAATCTATACAACATGGAAAGCAATCAACAAAGAATATTGATGTTAGAAGATCTCAAAACAATGTATCCACTAAAATTTATCATAACAATCAGAAACAAGAATAACATATAAGGTGTGGTATTTCCCTCTACTCATTTGAAGAAGAAGATAAATGGTCCATAGTTAGCGGATGCTCTCATCACATGACTGGAGATAAGAGTAAGATGGAGTCTCGCAAGAAAAACTAATATCGTAATCTTATTGTTGGAACTAATGTTCCGACAAAAGTTCTAGGAAAGGCTAAATTAATAAACATAGAGGAGTAGCTGATGGTTTATTAGTTCAAGGACTTAAGCAAAATATTCTAACTGTAGGTCAAATGGAAGATAAAGGGAACATAATTGTTTTTACCTGAACCACGTGCAAGGTTATATCCGAAGAAACTAGAAAAGTCATAACAAGAGGATATAGAAACCCAAACAAGTTATATGTGCTTGAAGAACGAAATTATCATAGATATAAGGAGGATTCAGACTCAGAGAAAAGGAAGATGGTCACACCCATTGTAGTCCATTATTCGTAAAAGGAATACTTCTAATAATGACTATATAAATTGATGTGAGGTACATGACCTCATAAGAGTAGAATATGATAATCAAGTCCTGAGGATTAGTGATGTATAATCTCAAGCGGATCTACATGTTTTGTCTTGATGATGATATCTATCACTTTCTTGATATTCATGTTGCTTATATTACTGACAATGTATTTGGTGTAGTACCAGTAATGAGGTGTATATAGTACATGCTTAGGGGTAGCTGAAGTTGTGAGATTTGTATTATTTCACTTTCTATACGCGGATCCTATGAATACAAGTCATGTATATACACAATTTCCGAATTGAAAAGTTATGTATATTTTGTTGCGATGAAAAAACAATGAGATAGACTCAGGAAAGGGCTCTGATATGCTTCAATCAATTATTATTTAGCTTTCTTATTCTGATGATTGATGGTTATAGTATGTTGATGCTATTTAGAAGTGGTTTTGACTTTTATAAGTTTTTGATGCCTTGATGGATGACTGATTGATGAAGATACTTTGATGTTCTTACTGATATATGAGATGATATGATCAAATCTGATAGTGAACAATTGGCACAGGGTTAGGTGAAACATTTTCTATGCTTTTAATAATGCATTGTTGGCATTATGTTTTCTTTAGAATCCCTTGGTACATAATGATGCTTATCAATGGTAATGATTCTTATGTTGTTGAAGTTCTTGAATGATGATGCGTGAGTTGTGGAGAGAACATATAGATCTTGATATCTCATGCTATGATTATTTGATGATAAAGTTGATATCATGGATGAAGCTTATGTGATGAGTAGTTGATAATGATGTCTACATGAGATGCATATTGGTGAAATAAGTTCTTTGTGAAGTGGTGTTGGTGTGATAATCCTTCTTGTATGAAGAATTTGGGCAAAGAGAATGATGTTGCTAAGACATGGTTATTGACATGATACTACCACATATGTTGGATGATACTTAGAAACATTGTGTATTTTGATAATGTTGAAGAATGATGCTACACTTCCCTATCTTAATTTACGATGATATGCTTGTGTTGGAAACATAATCCTCAATGGGTTAGTGTGGAAGCTGAATGGACAAAAGGAGTTCAAGAGACCTTGGCATGTAAAACCTAACGGTCACAACATGTACTATAAATGTAAATCATTTGTTAATAAAAATTGTACTATCATATTTTATCTTTCATATTGTTCTTACTGCCCATGTGTGTTTAACATGGTATGAGAGCGAGCGATTGCTGGTCCTACTCCAATTTGAGCCACTTGTTTTGTGGTCTCTATATATATGTCAATTCTGCCCATTACCTGAAACGCTCCATTAATTCATTGTCTGCCAGAAATATGCTGCCTCTTCTACTTAACCTCTGGCACTATATATACTGCACCTGAATCTGGCTATTTTAAGACTCACTTCTGTGTTACCTGACCTCTGTCTGCCATTACCTACGCTCTCTATACATAAACGCTCCATTCAAAAAGCGTTGCTCCAGAAAAAACTTGCATACATAAAATTAACATTTTCACTCTTCTTGTGATCTCTGCAAGGACTGAATAAGCATTACAGGTTTTACGTTACAAGCTTATTGACTTATGTGTCATTGTTTCTCCTCAAAGATTCTTTTGTTCATTGCTGAAAGACATACCACAATCGAATATCCAGAAATTCATCAATTTCAGTGATTGTTGTACTATCCATTTCCCATTTTGGTCGACACTTGCCTTTAATTCTTTGTTTCAAATAAATAAGTCATGAAGAAGGGCTCGATCCTATATTGTGAAGAGCACAAACTTCGTCGCTGCTAGTGGTGAATGCACTGAGATTGGCTACATTGATGGGGGTTGTGAAGATGTTTATCCTAGAGCTCGACAGACAAGGCTATATCTCTCCATAAAGGAGTCGGGGCATATATATTATATTTGAATGTTGCGCTGAAAAAATTGGTTTGTTGAATGCCATAAATATGGAATACAAAAGTTTGAAGATAGTGCATTGAAGAGATCAGAGTATGGTGGAATGTTGTTGCTTGCTCAAATTAGTGCATGGTATCCTGCGTTAATGGTATCCTTGAAAGGTTTGTGCCAAGCGACGGAGCCACACATAGGATAAATTTTCTCAAAGTGTTTTTCTTGTGACGTGAACCTTGGAATTTATGCAGTTGTATCTCTGTGTTGGAATGCCACTCTATCTCTACTAGCACATATCTGTGTGTATTATTAAATGTCGTGAACGATTAGTTGAGTCCTTAAGTTTGTTGGAAATTGTTGCATGATACTCCTCGAAAACGTCTCTGTATGTAGTAGCCAAAATATCTCCCATTATCTATGCATTATTATCATCGAATTCATCCGAGTTGCAATTCTTGCAATTGCCTGTATATTGCATGTTGGTGGAATTACAGTGATGTGTTCAACCATTGACTGCACCCATTCATTATTGTCCTCCCTTCATTCATTGTTGGCACATTTTTGGGTGTAATGTCTCTCTGCTTTTACAGAAGAAGAGCGTTTGGTGTCAGAGCGTTTGATGAACACCCAGCTCCCACTATTTTGATGAATGCCCAGCTCCCACATAGCTCCCACGTATTATTTGCATTATACCGCTTGGTATTTCCTACCCATAGCACCATATATTCATTGCTCGATGACTGTTCCAAACCAATTTTCATTTGTCCCTTTGTCGTATCTTCAATCTCTGACACTGCTACTGACTAAATCTGTTGATTAAATCATCCACTAAATCTGGAGCAAAGAGTTTGGGACTCTCCGTAGCTTTATTAGCCGTATTTGTGAGCCCGGTCTTGGTATCAGAGGGAACCCTAACGTGCAAACAAACGAGAGAATTGCTAGATATGCAACCCCATCCTAAAGGAGGGTTTTTCAAAGAGACATCGAGAGACACCTCTGTGGCTCTTTCTAAATCTATTCTTCCACCTCAGTATAAAGTTGATATACCCATAAGCACTGTGATTTTATTTTTTCTACCATCTGGAAGCATGTCATTTCTACCTAGGAGAGCCTCTCATGGTCTTGGTATCAGTTGAAAGCCATTCCAGTATGTGCATTGAATGGTGAACTGCAGGCTTTGAACAATGGTTGAAAATGTGTGTGTTTTATGTTCGTTGTTTTAGTTTTCCAAACTGGTCATTCTCGCAGCTAGCAGAACAGAAAATCCAAATTGCATTGAATTAGATTCTGCAATAAAGGCAAGGACTATTGTGTTATATTTAAGCGGAGTTCATGTTTGTTTTCCTCATTTTGTAGATTCTTTAATTTTATTCGGCATCAAGCACACGATTACTGAATACACAATACAAATTAACACCTCTATGGACATTATGTACTCATGCTAATTCCAAATAATTTGAAGAGAATCCATTCATGTTGTTTCTGCACTTCGCAAATTGTTTTCAAAAAATTGAGCCGTTTGTAGCATGAGTTTGGCCAAAATAACTTCCATGAGAAGGTTCTTAGTCCAAGGGAACTGTGGGGAGCAATTTGAAATGCTCGTAAAAATGGCAGTGAGAAAATGAACTGTTTCTTGAGCTTATGCTGACTGGGCAGGCAAATCTCAGCCCATGCCTTTTATTCTGATGATAGTAACCATAATATTATATCAGCAGTATTGTTGTCTCTGAATTACTGCAGCGGCGTGCCTATTGTGATATTGTATAATAAGACATAAGAGAAATATTGAGTTCAAAGGTCGAATATCAACTTATTAAAGATGCCATTGTTCGCTAAAGTCTCCAAGGACGAGTTCTTTGATGAAAATAAAGATTTTTCCCTTTCTAATATTGTTGACTGAGTTTATCTCTTGGAGGGGCAAATTAATATTGTCTAGCTAGCCAAAATATCTCCAGTTGGTTTGTGCCTAGACTTATAAAAGCAACATTTTTTCCTTGTGGCTTGAGTTTATTATGATAGCACTGTCCTGCACCAAGTTACTACACATTTATTAGCTCATGAAGGGTTTTTCTCAAATGGTCGAAGTGTGACATCAGTTCTGGGCGTGTTTTCCTTATACCAAAGGCATATATATCCTCTATTTAATAGTTTGTGTTCCTCTCTTCATCCTTGGACTGATATATATTATATTTTCCTGATTTATATGGCTAAATAGATTTGTGTGGCCTCAACCTTGCGATCTAAGTCATTATCTATGTACTAGGGCAGCGTATTTCTGTAATATGGCATTGGGGATTATTATTTGCAATTGTTGCTGCTCCAGTTGTGGCATTGAATTTAAAACTCATTATTGTTTTTGTGTTCAGTATTGAAGTTCCCATAGAGTATTAGAGTATAAAGAAGTTATCACCTTATTCCAAAAGTTGTATGATTTTACCATTCAGCCAAAACTTGGTGCAAATAGAAAGAGGAGCAACTTCTAATATCTTTGAAAAAAGGTTAAAATAAATGTATTTAACAGAGTTTGATTTCTTGATAAAATGGGAAGAACTTATGGAGTATTAGAGTTACTGAACACACTAATACATTCTAGTGTTGAAAACATAGTCAACATCAACAAACACTCTCTGTGACATTCAGAGCTACCTGTGTAATGCACAGGAAAAGATTGATCTTTTGCAGCTTGAATCACAGCTATAGCAAGAAGAGCTACATCAAAATAGATATCATTCTAAACCTGTTTTTGTTCAGAACATTGAGACAACCACCCATCAATAGCAAGTCAATAATGTTACAGTTCATTCAAATAAAGCAGCAGTTGTACATGCAGATGCAGAAACTCAGTCTGCACTTCCCAAGCCCATCATCAGACATTGGGAACAACTTGTCCACAACAAGCATAGAACTGGTCTTGGATATGACAAGGACGTGTCCTTTCATATTCCAGACTACGCCAAGCCCATTCAGTTTCAGTGCTAGATTCATTCATGATAGTTCACCTGCTCCTCATGACATTTCAGCTTCAGCTGTTCCAGACTCTGCCCCGCTTCCACAACAACAGCAACAACAACAACAACAACAGATTGTGAAATGCCAACACTGTGACTGAGTTGGCCATTTGAAAGATCACTGTTTTGATCTTCATCCATGTAAGCAATGCCATAAAACCAGTCATTCTTCACATAGATGCTTCAGAAATAAACGTCCTACAAGAACAAAGATTCATCTTAGATGGATCGCTTCTTGGCAATGGGCATTAACAGCCAAGAAGATATTCCAAACACATGTCAAAACTTGTTCTAGAGTATTGAACAGTCTTGTTGTTGATTTTTCTCCATCATCTCACCTTGTATTTGACAGGGGGGGAAATGATGGTCATCTACAAGCTTCAAAGTCACATCAAGCGAGCCTGAGCCACAACCTGCCACACCAGTTTTAGAGTTGTAGCCAAAGACAAAGATGTCCGTGAACATGCCTTCAGTTGGTAATTTGGGACACTTCCTCTAGCAGAAGACTTCAACTTCTTTCCAGTTTTTGAAGGATTCCATGAACAAAATTGAGAACACTTACTCTAGTAGAAGACTCTAGCTTCTTTCCAGTTTTGGTAGAGTTCCAGGAATTGCATTAAGCATTCTAGAGTTGTTGGTCATCCTTAAACCATCACAGGATGAGACATCCCTTTTCAGGTGTAAGTTCTCCCTTTTATGCGAGGTGAGATCTCCCTTTCATGGTTGAAGGTTTCCCTCTTCAAAACAATAGGAGCACTTCCGCTAGCAGAAGACTTCAGCTTCTTGCCAATTTTGGAAGAGTTCCGGGAATTGCACTAAGCATTTCAGTGTTGGTGGTCATCCTTAAACCACCACCCTTTATACCAACATTTCAAAGAGCACATTCAGCCTAGTGTTGTTGTAGATCTAACCCAGAAATATATGATAACAGAAATAACCCAATAAATAACAAGATCAAAATATAGATAGAAATGCTTCTTTATTATCAAACCCTTAAGGTAGGGCAACACCATACAATCACTCCTTAAGGAAGGAGAATACGCCACAAGCCATATGCTTGTTCATACAAGAATACTTCTCTTCATATCTCTCCATGTGGAGTCTCTAGCCTCTATATAGGCCTCATACATATAATACCATGCATCATTACCATGGTTTCTTCATACCATCAACTAATACCATGGGTCCCTTACATTATTATTAACTACTTGTGGTCCCTTACATGACATGGGTTAACCACCTTATTTATTACTATGGCCCATCCCATTATTACATTATTACCTTGGGTACCTCCCTCGGTACCCCATATTACCCCCCCCCGGTACATAACATAGAGCAATCGGATTTCTTTTGATCAAAGAGAAAAGAGCACAATCTAAATGCAAATTCCCTACACTATTCCTCTCAACACACACAAAATTTTTCAACGCAACATGCATGTATTTCTTTTCTATTTCCCTTAATGTGAATGAAAAAAAAGGAAAACTAATGCACAATAGATCAATAAACTCTTTTCCTAAAAATGACGATTTTGTGACAATTTCTTTTCAAGGAAAGGAAGCCTTTACGACACTTTCATTTTCAAAGAAATGAGGAATTACGACACTTTCAACAAAAATACCAATCATATGCACACATCAATCGATCAATATTTCATGAATGAAGATTTCATGACAATCCAATTTTCGAAGGAAAAGACAATTTTATGACACTTTCTTTCGAAAACTAACTTTTGACTATAGATTGAAAATGACACATTTATCAATCCTAGTCTAAGTAGGGCCAGCTAAGGAGATGAAAAACTATTTTCAGAGTCAAGACGCCATTAACATTCAACAAATCATTCAAACAGGAGAAAATTGGCAAAAAAACTTCAGCTCCTAAATGGGAAATTGACCCTCAAGGGATTAGTGCAGGCTATAGTGAGAGACAATGCACTTTAGTGTAGTAGCTTTATGTAGGAAGTGCATTGCATTGCACTGTCTCCTTCATTGGGCTATGCTGGTGACAGTAAGCCATTTTTTAAGGCAATTTGACACAATTTTGACTCAATTTTCAATGAAATAAGACTGAAATTAAATCAACAACCAAAAGTACAGTATGTAGAAATGTCTTAGGAGGCTGATAAGATACTAAGATGGATAATCACTCCCCAGTGGAGTCACCAATTTGTTTTGGGAAGTTTTAGTGTCTACGAATAAACACTTAAACCCCTAGACTAGTAGCTAAGTCTAGAAAAACAGTGCAAAGCATTCTCTACTTTTTCTATAACCAATAGATTAAATAAGATAGTAAAGAAGCCTACCTGAAGCTTTCGCTTACTCCTTATCTCCCTTGACCAATTCTATCACTCATTTTCATACTTAATCAACTTGAAAAGTACCTTCACACAAACAAAAGACAAAAACTAATCAAAGCATATGATAATGATATTTGATTAAACATAGAATGGAATCAAGTACATAATACACATATGAAAGCATAAATAAACAATACAAACATATGGAAAAATCTCTGAACACTTTATTAGTAAAAGGAAGAGTTACAACCCAATTTCCTTGATTCAGTGTCACTCCTCCAGTTCAATCCCATCCTCTCCTCATAACAAGCAAGACATTTTGACATCATTACAATACTTCAAACCAACTCAAGTCTCATACTAACAACATCTCCCTATAATTCAATGATTTCCAGCCCTTGATCACTTAGATGAGTGGTCTTTTTATAGGTGAATGAAGGAATTTATGCCATAAATGGTGATAATGAATGCCTTCCCAAACTTAGGATTTAGTTCCATGGAGGAAGGGATAAAGGGATTGATGTTCCTTAACTCCCTCCCTCGTCCAATTTTGAGCCCAAAGTAGTGGATAGCCTTGGGAAACTTCTCGAGGCATCCTATGGATAAGAATATTCCAAACCCCAATGCATATTTCGTTCAAATTCACCTAGTGTGGCCAAAGAGGGTCCAAGTGCGCTGCAATGCACCCTGGCAGTGTACTAGGCTGCACTGTAGTGCACCCTGACAAAGGCCTACCTGCGCTGATCTTCTTAGAGGCAATTTTTGGATGATTTCAGTCACAGAATCTCTTGGGAACGAGGCATTATTTATGGTTTACTTCATTAGGGCATGTAACAACTGAATTAGGGTTTGATGGGCCCTAATACCACTGATTTGTAAGTTGGGGTTGATGTGCCCAAATGGATCTATAACAAGGACATAAATTCAAGATCCATAGAATAAGAGATCATTGTGAAGAAGAAAATACTCATCTTCCCTTCTTTTACTTGCTCCATTATGCTCCATTATGCAACCTATCATGAATGAATATTCTTTGCAACTCTTCAACAAATTAAATCCAACTTTCTCTTGTAGTAGGAAGATTCCCTTCTTTTTCCTCAATCGCTACCAATTATGCCTTTTCCTACATGGAATCCACAACTGCAATAAGTTTCCCTAACCTATACTCGATTGTCATGTCAAAGAAAATGTCTTTCCATTGAGCCTACCTTGGTGACTACTTAGGTTTGGCAGAAAGGTAGATTGTTATGATGTTGTTTATATTCACCACAAATGACTTCCAAAATAGATAATATATTCACGCCTAAAAACAATGTACTATTTGTTGGCATTATGTTTCTGGTATGGTTATATGTTACAGATGTTGTACTTGATGGCAACACCCGTGGCAAGGCTCTCAATATGTTGAAGATTAAGAAGTACGCAGGAGAACAGTTCAGAAGATGCGTACCCGCAGGTACACTGTGAAGGGACCATGGTCAGACATGCAGGTCAGCCGTTCAGGAGGTGCGTACCCCCAGTGCACTCACTTCAAGACAGAGAAAAGCACACGTGGGGTTTCTTATTTTTAATCTTTGGTATTTAGCAGACGGTATTTGTGTTATTATGGTTTTGGCTCATGGTATTGATCCATGATTTTAGGAGGAGCTTGCCTATATAAAGCAAAGGAGATCCCTTGGCTAAGTATCTTTTGCAAATTGAATATCTTAATATCTGAAATATTGGGTTATTGTTTCAAAAGCTTGATCTATATGAAAGTGAAGTGGAAAGCGAATTCATGAAGGGTGATCTCTCGAGCACATGATCAGATCTGGGCATCCGACTAACTGTAGCACACTAGTGATCTGCAAATTTGGCCCTAATCAGAAGTATGGAGGTGTTTAACGGTGCCTCTATGTGGGTACGCAGAGCAGAAACAGGCGAACTGCGTGGGTATGCAGAGCAGAAGAAGGGTAACTGAGTGGGTACACAGAGCAGAAACAGGCGAACTGCATGGGTACGCAGAGCAGAAACAGGGGAACTGCGTGGGTACGCAGAGCAGCAGTGGTTCAGGTGCGTATGCACAGTAAAAGTACGTGGCACGATAGTCTTTCTGAGTGCGTGGCTACAGTGGCAGTACGCGGCGCGATAGCGTATCTGGGTGCGTACTGTACGCAGCACGGTAGAAGAAGCAGTGGGTGGGCATGCAGCGCAGCAGAAGGAACTCTGTGGGTATACGCAGGGAAGCAGAAGGTGAAGTGCGTAGCGACGCAGGCCAGAGAAAGGAAAATTGTGTGTCTGTCTCATGACTTTCTATTTTTCTGTTGATAAGGTGTTCTGGTTTTAGTTCTGTTTTGTTGATCTGGTTACTGCAGTTGACTGTGAAATCTACATGTACTTGATGATCATTTGATGTTTATGAAAAGTTGTCCTTGTAAGAAAATAAGTAGGGGGTTGTAGCTCCCTTCCAGGAGAGACTGGAAAACGAGAGAGAGTTGTAGCTCTCTGCAGGTTGCAGCCTGCATACTGGAAAAGGACTGCACCAGTAAAAGACCATTGTAAAAGGAGTTTCTAATTTGAAAGAAGATAGAGACATATTGTAGCAGGTGGTTTTCACCCACATTGGGTTTCCACCTTATATCTGGTGTTCTTTGATGTGACTATCTATTTTTCTTGTTCATGCTCATTATTTTATGGTACTGATATGCAAAAATAATTCAAAGCGTAAATTAGGAAGATTTGTTAAAAGAACTAGATAATATGGATTCACCCCCCCTCTCAGTATTATTTTCAACAATTGGTATCAGAGCAGGTCCTTCGGAGAATCTTAATCGCTTGAAGGAATATCATTCATCATGAGCAACTACGAGAGGGAAGCATCAAGCAGGCCACCAATTTTTGATGGGACAAACTTCAATTATTGGAAGGTAAGAGTTACTACATATCTTCAATCTCTTGGTACAGAAGTTTGGGATATCATAGAGACAGACTACACTTTTCCTTCAGCTACTCCTACAGATGCGGCCGAAAAGAAGAAATATGAAACAAATGCTAAAGCAGTCAATACTTTGCTGGGATGCTTATCTCAAACAGAGTTTGTGAAGGTTATGCAATATAAATCAGCCAAAGAAATATGGGACAAGATTGTCTTGAGCTACGAAGGAGATGAACAGGTAAAGCGTGCTAAACTTCAAACTCTCAGGATTCAGTATGAGAATCTCAGGATGTATAATGATGAAAGTGTGGCTAACTACTTTCTTCTGGTAGATGAGATTGTTAATTGCATGAAAAATTTGGGTGAAGAAATAAAAGAGGCTATTGTGGTTGAAAAGGTTCTAAGGTCATTGTCCCCCAAGTTTGAATCTAAAGTATCTGCAATTGAAGAAAAGGAAAATCTACGAATTCTTACTATGTCTCAGCTATATGGAATTCTAACTGCTTATGAAATGAGAAAGGGAGGTCCATCAGATAGAAGAGAAGCTGCTTTCAAGGCATCAGGCAAAGGAGATTATTATGAAGCAAGCCACGTCCCAGAAGAAGAGGAAGAAGAATCAAACTTTGTCAGAAATCTTCAAAGGGGTTCTGGAAGGTTCAGAGGTAAGTTTCCTTTTAAATGCTTTGCTTGTGGAAGAGTAGCTCATTATGCTGCAAATGTCCTTATAAGGATAAAGGAAAGGAACCTGCTAGATGGAACAAGAAACAGAGTGCAAGTAATAAAAGCTACTACACTCATGAAGACAGTGACGGTCTATCAAACAGTGATGAAGATGAACGAGGTAATGAATATAAATTGTTAATTGCATTTGAAGATGATGATTATATGGATGCTATAGATGTGGATTACTTTCATGAAGAAATTACTAAACTTAAGAGATGTATAGAAGAGAAGAATATGATCATTGATACTCTACAATTTCAAATTGATGAAAATGAAAGACATCTTGAAAAATTAGAAGGTGAAATTGTTGGTCTTAGAAAAGAGATTGAGAAAACAAAAGCTATTAATCTTAAGTTTGTCAAAGGATCTGAAACTTTGGATGAGATTATCAATGTGCAGCGGTCTCCTCTAAACAAGACAGGTCTGGGCTATAATGGAGAAACTTCTCAAGCATCCACCTCAAAAAGTTATCTTGATGCAGCAAGAAGAAATGAGCAAAAGCACAATGAAGACCATCAGGTAAAACAGGGACGAATTGCAAACAGAAACTATCAGGGGCAATCCATCTTAAGGGTGAACAAAAGCTACAACCAGCCACAGGTAAAATCTTCTCAATTTGGTTCAAGAATAGATGACAAGAGAAATTACAATCAATTGGCTGGTAGATTCGATAACCACAAAAGTTTCTTCAATGGACAATGCTTTTCTTGCCATAACTTTGGTCACAAAGCAGCTCAATGTGTTGCATATAAAACAATCATGACTAGGGAAGCTCAAAAACAAAGAAGTATGACCGGGATTACAAAAAGGACCTATAACAACTTTTCGGTTCTTGAAAATGAAGTTGAATGTTCTATTTGCAATAACTTTGGTCATGAAGACTCTGAATGCAGGAGCAGGTTTCAGCAGAGAAAGGAACAAGCCTCAAGCACCAAAACATGGAGAATAAAGGAACCACAAACAGAAAGATGTGGGATAGCATTTTATGCAGAGGGACAGGAAAATCTATGGTACATTGACAGTGGATGTTCGAAGCATATGACAGGTGATAAAGAAAAACTTGAGTCATATTCTGCTCTAGAAAAAGGAAAGAAAGTCTCTTTTGGAAATGATACTCCTGCAACTATAAAAGGAAAAGGTATTGCTCAGTTAAAAGAAAAGGTCAAGTCTTGAAATGTTTTGTATGTTGATGGATTGAAACATAATTTTCTAAGTGTCAGTCAGATGTGTGATCAAAGAACCGAGGTGATATTCAGATCAAATGGATGTCTTGTTCGTGATCTTGATACAGGTAAAACAGTGATCAAGGGCAAAAGAACTCCAAATAATCTGTACATATTTGAAGAAGGACAACAACAATGCTATCTAAGCAAGGATGATGAGCACTGGTTATGGCATCGGAGGTTGGGACATCTAAGCTTTTCACAAATAAGGAAAGCATGCAAATATCAGGCAGTTCGCGATCTTCCAGATATCAACATTCCTGACAACA